>JANHAO010000522.1:0-40733 GCA_026873985.1 Saraca asoca | reverse complement strand
TTTAAGATGAAAAAAATATATTTAATATTATTTATAACTTTATCATTAATGAAAATAGGTTTTCTTCTTATTTTTGAAAAAAAATTAAAAATAATTATATACAAAAATAAGGAAAAATAACATTTTACTGTTTCCTGAAAGTTATTTTTCAGTTATACTTTTAGAAAATAATTTTTTAAAAATAGTTTTTGAAAACAGATTGTTAAATAAATTTTTTTATTTTTATAAAATAAAAAAATAAGAAATTTATTTTTAAAAATAAAAAAACAGGTTTCCAAATAGGCCGTCAGTATCTTTTCTTTAAAAACAAACAATAACTTGATACCTTAATGCACTGTCTGAATTATTTTTGGCTTATATTGAATTGATGATTGTTTTGGCATATAGGAAAGATATAAGAAACAAAACAAACCTTGTGTGGTTTAGCCAACAGGACAACTTTGATTAGTCCCTCTTACACAAAAATACAACGCTGCTGCATCATATTTTATGGCACAAACAACATAATAATTGATGATGACGTCGTTCCAACCAGGCCTTGGAGGCCGACATTTAATGAATTAAATTATATATCTAAGGACCAGCTTCTCGATATCATATGATCTCTTGCAAATTTTTACGTAAAAATTATAAAATTTATATAAAAAGTTGTAACACTAAACATTTATAACTTATTATAAAAAAAAGTTATAAAATTTTTATAAAAATACACAACTTTTTTTAAAGTTGCACAGAAACTAAACCTAATCATCTGTCAATTAAAGTGAGAAGTGAAATGTGGGGAAGCCACTTTCTATCTGTTTCTTTAATTACTATGCTTCCTTCAACTTTTTAAAGACTTGGTTTGCTTTGTTGTTTGGTTTTATTAGGACGAAAAGGAGATTATGGAATCTTAATGATGTTAAGTATGGGCTGCAACTCTTTCCAGAAGGGATATCTAAAAGTAAGTTGCTGACTTTGCTGTTTTTTTTTTTTATTAATCAATTTTTTTCTGTTTATGCTTTTTAGAAACAGGATCGTCAATCACTGATAGGAGAAGTAATTACAATTTTAATCCTTTAAATATATACATTAAAAACATTTGGTTCTCCGATTTTGGCTTTAAAATTGAGTATTAGATTTAATTCAATATATCAAAAGAATTAAAATGGTAATTAAACTAAAATTTATCACGGTTATATAATAATATCCATTTTTTGAAAGTGGCATCACAATAAAGAAAAGTGAATAAAGCAAGCTACATTTACTCTGAAACACGGAAGAAAATAATTTAACTCATGTTATTTTACTCGTGAAATTATAAAATCAATAATAAATGACAGTTGTAGTAGTATTTTCCAGGGAAGGCAATCACCCTTTCTTTATAGGTAGCATTTTTACACGAGAATTTTGTGAGTTGTTATAAAAAATAAAAAATTATATGTGTATATAGATTTTATTTGTAATAAATATATAAAAATTATAATTATATCATTTAAAGTTATATAAAAATATATTTAATTTTTTTATTTTTATATAAAAATTAAAAAATATAAAAATATTGATAGAAATTTTCTCCATCACCCTTCCTCGTGTAAGATTAAGTGTGAGATGGCATTAACTTTATCATTCTTTGTGGCTCTGTTTGTAGGATATATATATAAGTGGATAAGAACTGTAGGAGTGTGGGGCCAACCCTGCTTTAAATTCAATTTCGGCCCACATATTAGGCACTATTGGTACTATAAGTTGACAGCCTCTTGGACCTTGATTTGAAACCTCAACTACAAGTCACAACCGCAAGCACATCCGCAAGAAGCCTACGTGAAGTCTTCAACTTGGACCCCACTTCTTCTAATTTTTGAACTTTCTTTTCCAAATAGTTTTAATCAAAATTTAGTGTAATAGATATAGAAATTTATAATTTTTTATAAGATATTATAAGTGTATACAAATTTTTATGTATAATAAATATATAAAAATTATTACTTTATCATTCAAAATTATAAAAAATATTTTTAAAAATTTTTATGAAAAAGTTTCAACTTTTTAAAAAAATATTTTATGAGTAATAGGGATGCTAAACGGGCCTCAAGTCCACGGGTATAGCGGGCTGACCTGCATTTTTTTTTACGAGTTAGACTAAGTGAGGCGCAGTCCGTTTAAATGCAGATATAAATGGACCAAGCTTATTTAAATCCGCATTTATGCGGGTTGACCAATTTAACACCCTAAAGGTGCTAAATTAATCTCAAGTTTACAGGTATAGTGAAATAATTCATATTTTTTTACGAGGTGTATCAGGTGAGAGTCAGCCCGTTTAAATACGGGCCTAAACGGACTCTAAATATGAGTCAAATGGACTTGAAATACGGGCCTAAATGGGCCAAACCCTTTAGGTCCGTTGGCCCGTTTAAGCCCGTATCCACACAGACCAAACCCACTCCACACGAGCCAGCTCGTTTAGCATCCTTAAGGAGTACGGATAAAGATCTACAAAAACATTACCCTAATTTCACAGATCATGTTTATTTATTGGATGCAAAATAAATTCATATAATTTCATTCATTCATCCTCTTCCCTTTTTTTTATTTAAATCTTATTTAAGTTTCATGGTAAAATTATTTTTTCAGGCCCATAGTCTACTCAAAATTAGATGACATGTATAATTCAGTTTTATTATTATTATTATTATTATTATTTTGGTATTCTTTACTCGAATATATGTTTTTAAAGCATTCAATATTTCAATATTTGTGCTAAATAGTTGAATTAATTTCTTTTCCCTTAAATCCTTGTTTCATCTGAGAAGAACATCATATTTAGGCTTTGTTTAAAATATTTATATATGATTAAAAGATTTTCATGCTAATTGTACATTTTATAATTAATAAAATAATACATTGTACTATGGCAAAAAGGGAAAAATAACTTCCTTTTTAAAATAGTGAATATTATTTTTTGTTATACTCCCTATTTATAAATTAAACAAATAGAATATTTTTTATTATTCTATTATTTTATAACTATAAATATAAATAAATAAAATTATTGTTACAAAAACATTTTCCATTAAAACAAATTTACCCTTAATATCCAATAGTTTTTCTATAAATAAATTAGAATTTGTAGGATTGCGAGGGCCATGTATCTTCACATACTTCATAAATTAGAAACATGTGTCTTTAAATTTTGACGTTGAAGTATAAAAGGTTTAAAATCTTTATAAAAGAATAAAATACATGTTTATTTTTAATCTAAGACAAATCAATTTATCATCAATAGATATAATATTTTATATCTAAAAGATACCTTAGTTCATATTACAAAGAAATATTGATTTACATCTAAGAATGACAATGGTCCATATTTAATATATTAAAAATAATTGTAATCATTAAATTGTTTAGATCTTATCATATTTTATAATATATATGTATAAAATAATAATTTTATGATTGGACAAATAATTTGAAGTAATCTGACATCCACAATCATTATATATAATTTTTATCTATGATTTCCTATTAGAAAAAAGAAAGATGAAAGAAAAGGTCAACTTATTTCTATATTAGATACTGTTATTAGGTCATAATTTGTTATCTTAATAAAGTAATAACAGTAAAATATACGGTGAAAGTATGAACTCTTCGTTGTGGAAACGAATTTCATTAACTTTCACATTATCAATGGTATAATAAATTGCATTCATATAATAATAGACCCACTAATAATATAAGTGTCATACTAAAGTTCAATAATAATATGATTATATATTTAAACTAATAAATAAATATTATTATTTGATATTTAATAATTAAACTTGCAAAAAATTGACTAATTATATTAATCTAAAATATTATTTCAACATAATAGACATAATAATTTATACATAAAAAATGTAACTATTCATATTTAAAAGATATAACGATTTAAAATTTGCCGATAGACGTAAATTTGATAGACTCAAGTGATAGAATATTGTAAGAGCGAATTCTTGATAACTCTTTTCTTCTTCTATAGCCGTTAGGTGTCATTCAAGAAAGTTCTTGAATGAAAGTATCTTTGGAATCTTTGAAGCTTTGAATAATATTGGGAGCAGAGTACCAAATACTCTATCTATTATCATCAACGTCGAGGATTCTATGATGCTAATATTATCCGATTGTCCCAATATTTTTTGTATCAATTCAATTATGTTAGCCTTTTTTTGGTAATTAAGTATGATATGGTGAGTACTTTCAAATTGCCATCCTTATTGCATAGCCTTTATAGTAAAATATAAATTTACATTTTAAAAATTCAATGATTGGGGTCTCATATGAAAATTGTGATAGAATATTCTTTGAAGCATGGTCGTGGCTTCATATATGCTTTTATTCATCGAAACACGAAGAGATGCTCGACAATGGCATTTGGTCATTCACGTAATTTAAAGGGTTATGGTCCCCTCCAGGCTCCATATCGCTGTTGCTTTCACTTTCTTTACCTAAAAAATGAGCAAAGTTGCACATTTAATACAATCTACTTTAGTTTTTTTTTCCTTAATTTAAATCCTAATCTTAAATTTTATGTTTAAAACAAATAGAATTATCAATCTTAAATTTATTATTAATCTTTCTAATAATATAAAAGATATAATATTTATTTTCACCAAAATGTTACTATACAATAAGTATGCTCTACTTGTTCTGAGAGAGCAAATATAAAAAATTTTTAATTTTTTTTAATTCTTTTATGTTTAAATTTAAATCATAAATAGAATCTATATATTTATTTATTTTAATAATAATTATTTATTTAAATCATTTATAATTTAGTTTTTTTGATTTTATTATTATTAAATTATTAAAATTTTAATTTAATTTTTTAATTTCTGAATTATTAAATAATATTGTGTTTTCAAATTATTAATATTTGAATTTTTTATTTATTTAGGTAATGAAAATTTGATATTTTAATATAATTGAAATGACTTTCAACTTAAATTTTGATGGCAATATATTTAAATATTAACATTAAAAAATTAAAAATAATTTAATATTTTAATGGATTATATAATTTAAAATTTAAATAATTTTAATAATATATTATCTAATTTTTAAATTATAAATTACTTTGATAAATACTATATATTCTCATTCTTTATAGAAATTATATATTTTAAAAAATATATTTAATAAAATTATCTTTTTAATCTAAAATTATTGATAAATTTTATTTTAAATTATTTTTATGTATATTAAATAATTTATATATAATAAATAATTATACTTATATAGAAATAAAATACTTATCAATACATTATAAGTAATATCTAATTATGATTTGATAGATAATATATATTTAAAAATTTTTATTCTTTGAATTTTTATATTATTTTTAAATATTAAATATTAAATTTGATATTTTATAATATTTTATTTTGAAATTTTTATCACTTTTGAGTGATTATCACAATTTTAATTTAAAATATTTCTAAAAATTCATAAAAAATATTTTTAAAATATATATTTTTAAAGATAATATATTAATTATAATAATACATGAACTCTTATTAATTAAATAATTAAATTTTCAGGCATAAAGTAATTAATTTAAAATTTTTAAATAAAATAATTTATAAATAAATTCACTTGAATATTAATATATTAAGAATATATTTTTGAAAAGTTAAAAAAATTCAAATGATAAATTTAACTAATTTGAAAATTTAATGTAACAACTTTATCAAATTAAAAAAAATATAGTATTTCTTTATAATTAAGACAAATATAATTATATTAATTATATAGTCTTTTAATAGGTGTAGATATAATGATAGTTTATCAATATTTAAATATATTATATTTTATAATCTAAATTCGTGTTATAAATTATTATTAAATAAAATTATTAAACCTATGCCTTACATGAGGTACAAGCTAGTACATTTATAATGCATGAGATTATGATCCTTTCATTTTATGTGCCAACTTTTGTCAAATTATGAAAAAGAAAGAAGGTATAGTTATTTTATATTAAGACCTATATTTTGTTTTAAGGAAAAATATAATTTATCTAAGTGTATTATAGATTGAGTTTATTTTGTCAATTTATTATTTAAATATCAAAATTAACTCACTTGTATGATTTGTTTTATTAGCATTTTATCTGTCCTAATTAGAATTGATATACTTTTATCATATGATCTTCTTTATCTCTCATTAAAATAATAAAATTAAGAAGTTAAAATTGTGTCAATGATAAATTTAGCAACATATCTTTTAATTTCAGCTTTAATATGAAACACCACTTTAGAATTGCATAGTTTAACTATAAATCCTTACTCCTTATAACTTTATTTGTTTGGTTTAATTTTATAATTTTAAAGGAAAAAAGAAAGAAAGATCTTACGATGATAACGTACAAATTCTATCTTTCTTTTTTTTTTACGAAAAGATATTTTATATGGATAAAATACTGATAGAGCATATTAGATTATAAATAAGTCAATTTTGAGATTTTAAATTACAAATAAAACTGCAGTTTTCCATTTATTTTACAATTTATGAAAATGTTTTATATCTTTTTTCTTATAAATTTACCATACAAAATAGGGTTGGAAAAAATCAAACTACAAAATATCGATCAAATTAAATTGAAATTGAAAGGTTAAATTTAGATACGATTTAAAATAAGTAAATTTTTTTTAATAAAATTAGTTTACGGTTAAGAATGATTTAAAAAAAAATTCAAACTGATTCTGATTGAATCCACTTGAAGTTTTTTTTTTTTTAAAAATCAAATAAAGCCTTTATTACTGTTATATTTTTTTATTGTTTAAAGTCTAAGCCCAACAAAGCCTTGATCTATTATAATGTAATATATTACTAATTATTTACATATTATAAAACTATATCATCAATATTATTGTATAATAAATTTTTATTAATTAATATTTAGCTGAATAAAAAATGAGCATAATGTAATACATAATCTTTATGAATTCATATTTCACTAGTATTAAATTTTATATTGTATATAAATCATAACAATTACATGAGAATTTATATTAAATTTTAAATTTTTAATTATATTTTTATAATTATCAATGCTATCTTTTAATTATATTAATCACAAAAAAAAAATTAACAAGTTGAAATTGATATTAACAATCTAAAAACACTTTAAAAAAACTCAAGCAGTTAAAATTGGTTCTAATCAGTTAATATAAAATTGATTAAAGTGTAAGACAAAAAAAAATTCAATTAAAAAAATTCATGTATATCACTTTTGATTAACCTGCACCCACCCTTAATACAAGGGAGGGATTAAAATCTTTATACATATTTTTTTAATGAAACAAAGACAATTATTATTTATAAATAATCAATCAGAATCCTCTTTGGCAGAGTCATGAACTTTAGGTCAAAATTAATTAAGTGTTAAAATTTTGTCCAATATATTAAAGAGTAAATCACCATCTTCATCATCGAAAGTAAATATTACATAAGATTTACTTTATAAATATGTTTTATATCTAATAAATATAATTTTTAAAATTTTATATTAAATCAGTCATAGCATTAGTTTCTCCCTTTAAAATTTGATATGGCAATTTAATTTATTTATGTGTCTTTATTTTTGTCTTTAAAATGTAAATGTTACATGAAATTTCATTTGGAAGTATATTTTGCATTAAATAAATACATTTACTTTAATTAATATATCTTAAAAAAAAAAATAAGTCAATCCTTTGATATAAAAATTTAATTTAATTATCTATTTTGATCTTTTAATAGAAATATTTTAAAATTAAAATCAAATTTTTTATTTAAATTTTATCAGTATCTTCTTAATATCAAAGTTTAAATGTTATATTTTAAACTAATAATTATGTGATTAATTATAATTTTATTGAATACTTTTAAATGGACATATTAAATATGAATTTGTAAAATATAACAAAATAATACAAACATAAGATTGTATATTTCATTTTTAATAAATTACTCAAATAATTTAATGGTTTAATATATAAATATTAATTAAATTAATTAAATATTTCATTTTTACAAAAATATTTTAAAGTAGGCATTAAAATTTATTATATAAATTTTGTTAATATATTTATAATATTAATTTTCAAATGTTATATTTTTAATTAAAGATATTATGATTAGCTATGTTTTTCCAAGGTTTTAATATTGAATATTAATTATTTTTAATTAATATACGTTACAATTTTGTATTAATATTTTTAAACTAACATATTAAATATGAATTTATAAAATATAACTAAATATTATAAATATAATATGGTTATTTTATTTTCTAATAAACATATTTTAAAGTAAGTTAACTCTATAATAAAATAATATTGGTATATTTCTTCATTATTTATGTTTCAAAATTGTTATTATTAAAACTATAATTTATTTAAGATATATTAAAAAATTAATAAATTAAAAATAAGAATTTAATTAGAGAAAATATATTTATTTAATATAAAATATTATTTGAAGAAAAATCTAAAGTAATCTTTAATTTTTTAAAAAGTTAATTTAAAATTATTAGCCCAACATATGAACATTTTATTTTATTTTATTCTTGGAGAGAAACTGTGATTCTCGGTAATCTGATCCTGACACCTCTGACAATAAATTTCTAATCATGATTTCACAAACATGATTATTCCATTTGTTCATGGGATTAGGATGATCTTATCCTATCCGTAATGTCTTAAGTAAAGTGCATGTACCAATAAAATACACAATCTAATTATGATTCACTTATTTTTTTCCACGTCAGCTAAGCCACGTATCGAGGAAGTCGGGCCCTTGGTGTCACCTCAATAGAGAAAATACCACGTGATTCTAACTTCAAAGATTCAAATGGGCCTTGTGCCCAAAATATAAAATTACATAGATAAGCAAATAAATAAATTAATTTCCTTCGATGAAAAGTTGAAAACAAATAAAAATTAGATAAATAAACGAAAAACTGTGGGCTACGCTTGGGTTGAATTGGGTTGGGTCACTTGTTTCCGGAAATCCGGCGGTAAAATCTGATACATCCAGGATCGAAGATCCCAAAATAACCTCTTATTTTCACACGTGTAATGATCAGGACAACATCCACGTGTCAAAATCACAGCCTCTGAGCCTTATAATTCATGCGTGAACTGCCCGAAGCCTCCACTTCCACAAAAATGAACAAGAGAGAAACGCCAGCAACTTTCGTTGTCCCCAATAACTGCAGAAGTTTCATTGAATCAAACCCTCCTACCATGCCCATGGTTAAATTCTAACCCAACCTTAGTTGTTCTTTCACAGGACCACATTCTCCATGAATTTGTGATTTAGTCTCTCTACGCAAAAAGACTCTTGCTTTTCTCTCTCTCTCTCTCTCTATCAATTTTTTTGGGTATTTTTTTTTTTCGTGGGGGTGTGTATTTGTTATCTATGTCAGTTTTGCGTTGTCTGTTTGGCTTGTATGCTGGTTGCCGCTGTTCCTCTTCATCATTCAATTACTGGGTTGTTGTAATTGGCTCCATCGCGGAAGAAGGACTGAGCCATGGCAGCTAAGAAAGCATGTGAGAGCTTTTCAAAGAGCTTGATTGACGAGGTTCACAGATGGGGTTGCCTGAAGCAGACAGGGGTCAGCTTGAGGTACATGATGGAATTTGGGTCCAAACCTACTGACAAAAATCTGCTGATTGCTGCTCAGTTTCTCCACAAGGAACTTCCCATTAGGATTGCTAGGAGAGCCATTGAACTTGAGAATCTGCCTTATGGTTTGTCTGAGAAACCTGCTGTTCTGAAGGTACTACTTGTTTTTTGTGCTATTCCTTGCTTGCTCTTCTCATTGTAGTGTAGAATTGTTGGTTATCGTTTTGTGTGTTGTTGTATTTTGTTCTCATCTATGACTGTTGAGACATCATTTTGAGGCTTGCTCCATTGATTTCGAGTGATTTCCAAGATGATTCTGATTATTTGATCTTATCTGTTTATGAGGGGAAAGTGTTAGATACGCCTTTCAATTATTCTACTATTTAATCCTTTTTTTTTTTTGCTTCAGCTGTCGTGAGGCGAGTCTTTTAGAAGTTGACCAACTTTTCTGAAAAAAATGTTACTCAACAAAAAAAAATTAGTAATTAGGATTATTGTTTTGGATTGTGATGTATTATAACATATTTAATACTGTAGATACCTGCTGGGTGTCTCATATTATTCAGTGCCTTTATTAAGAACTCAAGGTGCCTTGTATTGAGTTGAGCATGGAAACCTGATTTCTTTCCTTTTCGATTTTTTGGGATGGAAATTCTGATAAATTTTTTACCATTGACTTTTTCTCTATTGCTGATCTTTGAGTGAAACTTCGGCAAATTTGATTCAAAATATGAAATTATGCTTTCTCCTTCCCATGCTTGACACAAACTATGAAGGGTATATGGATTAACTACTGTAAACAAGAGAACTATTCTACTTGTATATATATTCATTCTTCTTGCTTTTTTGATTTTGAAAGAAATTGCTACTTGATTTTCCACCAATGATTCTCATTTGTGGCAGATAATTAGTATGCTTTTGGCTAGGCTGCTCTTCTTTAGTACTTCAATAAAGCTACTTATAACGTTCTAGAAGGGATCTTGATTCCAACAGTGTGCTTTCTGAGATTTTTAAAAGCATATGTGAGAGGGAAACTTGTTTTAAATTGATCTGTGGTTGTAAATTGACTTTGTGCTAAAACTTGTGTTTCTAGGTTCGAGATTGGTACTTGGATTCTTTCCGTGATCTTAGATCTCTTCCTGATATCAAAAATATGAGTGATGAGAAAGATTTCACAGATATGATCAAGGCCATCAAAGTGAGACACAACAATGTGGTACCCACAATGGCCATGGGTGTTCAGCAGTTGAAGAAAGGTCTGGATTCAAAGATTGTTAATGAAGATCTTGAAGAGATTCATCAGTTCCTTGATCGCTTTTACATGTCAAGAATTGGAATCCGCATGCTTATTGGTTAGTCCAAAATAACTTTAAGATAAGAATTTCATTTTGTTAGCAAGTGTTGCTAACTTTTTCCTTTTGCAATCTTTATAGCGGACTGCACTCTAAACTTGTATGTGCTTTTTCTTAATGTGATTCAGGGCAGCACGTTGAGTTGCACAATCCCAATCCTCCTCCTCATTGTGTAGGTTATATACATACAAAAATGTCTCCTGTGGAGGTGGCAAGGAATGCCAGTGAGGATGCTCGTGCTATATGCTATCGCGAATATGGCAGTGCCCCAGATGTTAATATTTATGGGGACCCTGACTTTACTTTTCCGTGAGTATTGCTTTCATTTTCTTCTCTTTTTTCTGAGTACCTTCCTGAATTCTTATGCTAGAAATGGTTATCTTGTTATGACTTGTGTATACAAGTTAAGTCATTTCTGTTTCTTACCTTCATCCTTATTGTATGTTTCATGACAGGTATGTTCTGGCACACTTGCATCTTATGGTATTTGAGTTAGTCAAGAACTCCCTGCGTGCTGTCCAAGAGCGTTTTATGGATTCAGACAAACTTGCTCCTCCCATTAGAATAATAGTTGCTGATGGAATAGAAGATGTTACCATAAAGGTGCCAAATTTATGTAACTTATACAATCCAGTTAAATTTTTTCTGGGTAATTCTCTGCATGGGGTCTTTGACACTTGATTGGGGGACTTTTACCTACCAGTATAATTATAATGTTATGTTGAAGTGGATGGTCTAAATGTTATTGTAGGTATCAGACGAGGGAGGTGGCATTCCAAGAAGTGGTCTTCCAAAAATTTTTACCTATCTTTACAGTACAGCCAGAAACCCGTTGGATGAGCATGCAGATCTTGGAACAGGTGATGCTGTGACAATGGCTGGATACGGATATGGGCTTCCCATCAGCCGCCTGTATGCTCGGTATTTTGGAGGTGATCTGCAGATCATCTCTATGGAAGGATATGGTGAGTTCCTTGTTTCCTATAACTTCTTTCATTCATGTTATTTTGCCTCTTAAGTTCCTTCTAATATTCTGCTTTACTGACTTTTTTTTATCTCTTCATTTCTCTGTTTATCTTCAGTACGACACTGAGTGCAGCCATTTGAAGTTACCATGTCTGCACCTTTAACTTAAGAATAAAGCATAACATTTTCATTTTTCAGTCCGCGCCGTAATATTATGGTTGCGCTTGGTTTTACAACCTCAAATATGCTTTGTAGTTTTCACAATGCAACCAAAGTTATGACTAGAGCCATAATTTAAAACCATGAATGCAATACCTTGTTCAAGAATAACTTAGTATAATATAACCACAATGCTGTTCATCTTTGTCTGATACTCCTTTACTGCCTTGTATCTATTACTGCAACTATTGTGAATTCTAATACAATCATTGGTTGGTCATTCACAGGGACTGATGCATATCTTCATTTGTCGCGTTTGGGAGATTCACAAGAACCTTTGCCTTGAAATTAGGCCACTTCCAATTTCTGCCATACCCTTTGAGTTACTTGGTGACTCAGGTTATATTGCCCAAAGAAACGCGACATAGCTTCAGTGACAACAAAGACAATTTGTTGCATGTCCATTTGTTCATAATAAGTTGGCAGTTTTCTTGTAGATATATTGGATAATTGTTTCATGATGAACCCCCTTTCTTCCGAGAATTTCTCATTCTATAGTGATACGTGGGGTGGAAACAAGCCAAGCATTTAACATAATTAGGCTAGGCATGTTTCAAAATTTCTTGGCCTTTTTAGACTAAAATTTCGGCATGGCTTAACTTATTTATAATTATTTAGGTTTAATTATTAAAATCTAAATAAATCATACAAGAGCTTGTAAATAGGTAATGAATAGGTTTAGTCCAGAAAAATGTGAAATAATAAATTTGTTAAATAGTGTAATGAGAGCAAATAGGTAGTAAAATAGGTTTTAGTCCAAAAAAGAAGGTAAAATAATTAATTTGTTGAATAAATAATATATTAAATGAACTTGTATTTTGAATTTTACCATATAAATTTATAAGTATTAGATTAAGAAAACATGTTAAGTTTGAAATTATAAAATAATATTATATAATATACGTGAATATATATGTAATATATTATATGTAGTTAAACAAACTAGTTTAAAAACAAACAAGCGAAATTTAAATAAGACCTGATTATCAAATAGGTTAATGTATTATCATAAGAATGATTATTTAAGTAAATAAACATAGGTCAACATTTAAGAGTCAAATCATAGGGCTAATTTATTTATTTTCACCCCCCCCCCCTTATTGATACGGTGAAGTGAATAGGAAGATAACATCTCACTCAAAAGTATAAATAATTCATAATTTTTTTCAAAACAGTATAAAACTTTTATACAATGTATATGAATAAAAATTAAATCTTTTATTTGTTTTGGAATTAAGTTGATTGAAGGCTATTTATTGATAAATTTATATCCTGTAAAATGTCAATATTTTGAAATCATTTAAAACTTAATGAAATTTAAATAAAAATTATTTTGTAGTATAAATAAAGAAATGTTAGCGATCCCCAACACCTTGCGTCTGATTGAATTAGACCTTATGAACAAAGATACTTGAGCAAAATAAAATTGAATTTGAACTTTATCAATGATTATTTACAATAATTGCAGGCATTGACACCATCCACACCACCCCTTACATGTGAGAAATGTTCCCCATACCAAACCATGTGCAAGTGCTTACATCATACATGAAATGCTGAGTTCAATAAAGTTGAATTCAGCTATCCAATTGTTATTCCCTTAGCCTCTTGGAAAGTCCGAAGCTCGTGATCCGTAATATTTCTCAAAACCTTAATAAATCAATTACATATGCCTAAAAAGTTCCCAAATAAATGCATGAATGAAGCCCCTGCACAGAGTTTAGTGATACCCTTTGCTGCAAATGCCAGCAGTTGCAAACATTAACAGGATCTACAAATTACAAAAGAGTAATTTCATCTATAATGTCATAGAATTTGATCCATCTCAATCTCAATAATAATGACTTTAACTGGATTTTCAAGTGCTCTGCTCTCAAACATTTGCTTCAAAATTTGAATGCCCAATCAGACGTTTTACAAGGTAAATCCATGCCAAAATTACAGGTTTACGACGAGGGAAGGAGTAAATACAATACATAATTGGGATGAATTGCCGGGTGTTTCCATCTCACTCGTTGAGTCTTTTCAATTTTGATTTTCATTATCTATTTTGGATGAAATAGCATTTTCCTTCAGTGAATCCTCCTTTGCTTTGCACGCTTCTGTGAATTCCGACCTTTTATCTTCCAGTTCTCATTACTAGCTGGTCGATTCTTTTCTTCAATCTCTTGAACCTTCCGCTTCCTGGAAAAATGGATAAATATGCAGTTATTAACCCAAAAATCATGGAAGAAGTACGATGGAAACTGACCTTATGATGTCTTAAACAGAAGAAAACGAAATTTCACTTGCCCTTATGAGGCTTACTTCTATTTTCTTTCTTCTTTTCTGTCTTCTTTTCCTTTTTCTTTTTTTTTTTTTTTGAAATAAGTCAAATATAAACCAGTGCACATACAATAGCCACCAAATTTCTCCTCCGCCAATGGATGAAGAATGAGAATGTCTCATCAAAAAGCTCTTCCAGCTAACTGAACAGGAATTTCTTACAAAACAACATAAGAACCAATATAGATTGAGTGATTTTTAAACCTTTTCAGCTGCACCTCCTGCATTCCAACCCAAAGATGGGATGGGATACTCATGTGCATGGCAGCATATATTGGATGCAAATTCCTTCAATTTAGTATCAGATCTTCTGTGAACTGAACCAAATAGCATACACCATCCTCCCCACACCCAAACGTGGTGATTCCATTTGATTTTTCACTTAATGGATTCTGACATCAATTCTCTTTGCCAAAGCCATAAAGATACTCATGCTCACCAGAACATGAGTACAAAATCAATGCAGTATGTCATGCTACTTGACACATAACAGGATAAATATATCTTTTACGGTCTATCATACCTGTAAGCTGCAAGGTCTCGATCAGAGAGCAGCTCATCAGCAATCGTAGCTTTCCTCTCCTTCTTTGTTAATCTGCCTGAGAAGAAGTCCAGTGAAGATTCTACAACGGTTCCCACCTGATTTTATTCAAACGAGTGAATGTATGTAGGATTCAGCAGTTGAATGTTTGATGAAACAACTCAACAAGTTACAAATAAATTCACATGCTTTTCCATGTGATGATTTATTTATAGTGCAACCCTGAGCTTACCTGGAAATACTTGGGTAATGTTTTTGATTTGGAATCACCCTTCTTGTAGTGTCGCTTTGGATCAATGGCACCCCTCAACTGTAACAATCAACATGTATGCACTTCAAAATGTAAGAACCAAGTTCCACTTAAACAAATGAAGGCATAAGAAACATAATCAAACAGCTAGGCACAGGTTGATCATTTGAGAATTACTACATTCAACTCTGTAGTTTTAGCAAATACTTTATACATATGTAGCCCAAATTTATGCTTCTTGTCTCCATCTTGAAAAAGAATGAGATCAATACTTCATATGACATATATAATTTGTGAATGGTGACAATCTTGGAGGAACATAGGTGAGAGTACATAGAAGGCAATGATGGCAACCAAAATTGATACAATAACAGACCAAAATATGAAAATAAAAAATAATGAACTATGAACCACATAACCACTAGTGCAAAAAAAAAAATTCTGATTCGTTGTGAACAACGAAATTAGAGCACCGCATGGGCAACCATTATGAATAGGGAGTGATGAGCCAAACCACAACAAAGATGCTTCAATGAAGCATTCAAATATTAGAACGGAATAGACACAATGTACGAGATTATCTTTCCTGAGAACATTGAACATAAATATATATGGTAAATAAAAACACTAAAGTCCGTCTAGTTTAAAGTCCCACCAAACGCCAATATAGTGTTAGCAGCCTTGAGCCTTGACTCTGTTGGTTGATAGACATTCAACACTTAAAATGCACAATAATTTACTGAAAATAACATAAATAACAGTGGAGACTTTTGATGCTCAAGAGATATCTCAGTTTTATCCCCTATATATATTTAACCATAAGATCATTAAGTTTTACAACTTACACAGACCAAATATCATAATTAACTATTGGTTTCAACTTGAAGCAAAATGATTCAGTTGCATGATAGAGAACAAATACTTGAATAACCAAAGCTTTTATTCTGTTAAAAAAAGAAAAAGGGTAAATCATAGAACAATAGAAGGAAGGTAATTGAAATAGACGTTAGAAGCACCTTCAATAGCTTCAGATCCTTCTGCAATTCGGGGGTAATGGTTTGAGCAGGCATGTCGAACCTGATTAAGATACAACAACACCCTTATTCTTCTCACAGTAATTCGACCGACAAAATTATAGAAAAGTATAACTATATAATTTAATGATTAAATTTTATTTCGAAAAGCAGAAACTACAACTTTTATAAACCATTCAACCTCCTTGCAATAAAAAAGAGAAGCACATACCAATTTTTCCCAGTCGTATCTTTAACTTGCTTCCTCAGCAACTTGTTCAATTTTCTGGGGTCGTTTGGCGGAAGAAAAAGCCCATCAACCAGCTCCGAATTTGGTTTCCAGGGAGCGCTACTGGATGCCTCGATATAAGATTTGGTATTAGACGCAGTCATCATACCAGTTGCTGTTGCTGCTGCTGAAGGAATAGGCAACTTGGGTTGCCATGAGAGCCCAACTACTGGCTTGCTCTTCAGCATCTTTAGTATCAAATTAGTATCAAACAACCCGTGTGTACTGCAAAGATGCTACTCCAAACAACTAAAAGTCGTGTCTTTTCAGCCAATACGAACGAAAATTTTCCGTTTCCTTAGCAGTGGATACGAGATAGAGAAGGAATGAGGAAAATTTCGACGACAAAGCAGAATACGAACGGTGGCAATATATGAATCTGTTCTTTCGTTCAGATTTCACTTGAAAGCAGAGTAATCGAACAGATTACAACAATAACCCAGCTCCCTTGCAGAGTGTGAATGCAGCGAGATTAGGGTTCCTTCAGTTCTTAATGTACGAAATTCGTGTTCCTTAGTCTGATGTCCCCAGATGTTGTCCCGGTTTTTTTTTTTTTGGGTCAGGATTCCCCAAATCTTGTCAGGCCCAGCCCTAAAGAAATAATTGGGCTTATTTAGTTAAAAAATTGTTTGGACAGTGGACAAAAAATTTCTTGGATATTGAATAAACAAAAATGATTATGCTTACATAAGTACTTTGAAAAAAGTTTTACAGACACCTCTTAAATGTTTTATGAAAAATTTTCATATTTTTTATAACTTTTTTTTATTAAAAGTAGTAATTTCTATAAAAAAAAAAGTGAGAAATTTTTTTGTAGAATTTTTTGATACAACTTTAAATAATAAAGTTATAATTTTTTGTATATTTATTATATGTAAAATTTATAATCACTTCTACAAATGGAGGATGATATAGTTAAGGGGGTCATGACCAACCTAAAATTTAAAATTTTTTAATTTATACAAGTTGCTTAAAAATATATGAGCATGTTAAATGAGATCATTGCTTTAATATAGGATGAAAGGAGTGAATCATTATTTTGTATTAATGACTAGAATTAAATTATAATCAAAGGATACATAATTACTCAAAAGAGTTACGTAAATTTATGTTTTAATTTTGCTAGTTGATACAAGAATTTTTTTTTTTATAATTTAAAAAAAAAATTCCTCTCGCATATCTCGCTACCCAGATCCATATTATATCACCACTCATAATTCTATTACTTGTGACACTTCTATAGTATTATTATAATCAGTTGACTCCTTTATAATTTATAATGAAAAAAGGGGAATTATATCATGAATATAATAGAAATTTCATGTTGCTTACATAAATTCTTTGGCTTTTGGAGACAGACTCCAAATTTAGATGAAATCATTAACGAAAGAGAAACCATTTCGGAATGTCATTGGAGAGAAGATTATTTATATATTATCCTCCTAAGCCACAAGACCAACAACCTAAACATGAACCTTCTCTTCCCTCTCCAACAACACACAAGAAGAAACTAAAATAAAAGTTCACTAATTTAAGACTCCCTTTGCCACTTTGCTTTAGCTTCAAATTAACCACATTTCTCCATTGCCTTTTTCTGGGGAAAAAAAAAAAAACCGAAATCACAATTGTTTCATAAATTAGAACAAAAGCAAAGATTGAGAAATTAAAATTTACAAGATTAATTGAGTGAAAAATGGAAAAAGCCAAGATTCTTGTAGGAGGGGTTTCCGCTATTCTTGTTGTAGGAGTAGTGATTGGCCTTATAGCAGGTTCAAGCCGTGTGATTCAAGCAGCAAAACCAGTGGTCATATCTCAAGAAGCGCTAAATATGTTTCAGCAATGTGCAGCCAAACAGATTACAGGCAACAATGTTCTGATAGCCTTGACACAGTGGCCAAGAACCAAAGTGCCACACCAAAGGACTTCATCCAAGCAGCCATCAGCTACACCATGGAACAAATTCAAAAAGCAATTAACATGTCACAGAACCTAGGCCAGCGTGTGACGGATGCGCGGGAGAAAATGGCCATGGAGGATTGCAAGGAGTTGTTGCAATATGCATTCTATGAACTACAATCATCTATTTTAATGTTAGATGATACCCAAATGAATTCTTTGGCTGATAGAGAAGAAGACCTCAAAGATTGGCTAAGTGCTGTGATTTCTTACCAAGAAACATGCCTTGATGGGTTAAGTCAGCCTGATTTGAAAACCAACATGTCTAATGAGCTTGTCAATTCAACCCAGCTAACAAGCAATGCATTGGCCATTGTTTCAGGCATATCTGATCTTTTGTCCGCCTTCAATATCCAAAGGAATTTGAGCATGAGTTCACGAAAGCTTCTAGATGTAGGAGTGGAGAAAAACAATGGAGAATACCCTTATTGGATATCAGGTGCTGATAGGAAGCTGTTGGAGGAAAGTGCAAGTGCCAAGCCTAATGCAGTAGTGGCAGAAGATGGGAGTGGGCAGTTTAAGACTATTGGTGAGGCTCTTGCTTCTTATCCCAAGCAGCATGTTGGGAGATTTGTAATATATGTGAAAGCTGGGATATATGATGAGTATGTTGTTGTCACAAAGAAACAAGTTGATGTGTTTATGTATAGAGATGGCGCTGACAGGACAATAGTCACTGGAAGCAAGAGTTATGCAGGTGGTGTCTCCACCTTCAAGACTGCTCCTTTTGGTAAGTTCCATTCTCTTTCATCTGGATTTGTACATGATGAGATTGGAAGTTCATGCTTACCATGACGACATGCACCTATGATACCGTCTGAATCAAGTTTCAAATATGTGAGACTAATTCATTTAGACTGTATTATGTTATGTATACAGATACAAGAGTATCGTGGACATTGGTAGCATTTTTCAAACCCATAGGCTATGTTTTCTGCTAATACTAAATTTGATGACATTGTTTACATTGCAGCTGTTGTTGGCTTTGGCTTCATTTGCAAGGACATGGGATTCAGAAACACAGCAGGCCCTGAAGGACACCAAGCTGTGGCACTTAGAGTCCAATCAGACAGAGCAGCCTTCTACAACTGCAAAATAGCAGGCTACCAAGACACATTATACACTCAAGCTCATCGCCAATTCTACCGCAACTGCATCATCTCAGGCACCGTAGATTTCATCTTCGGCGACGCCTCAGCAATCATCCAGAACTCGCAAATCATGGTCCGGAAGCCAATGGCCAACCAGCAAAACATAGTTACAGCACAAGGCAGGCTGGAGAAGCGCGAAACCACAGGCCTAGTTATCCAAAACTGCAAGATTGTTGCAGAAGCTGAGTTGAACCCCGTAAGGCTCCAGATTAGATCCTACTTGGGGCGACCCTGGAAGGACTACTCGAGAACTATTATTATGGAAAGCATAATTGATGATTTTATTCAACCAGATGGGTGGATGCCATGGAATGGCCTAATGTATCTTGACACCCTGTTTTATGCGGAATACGCGAATCGTGGCCCCGGAGCCCCCACGGACAGAAGGGTGAAGTGGAAGGGATACAAAGTGATCACAGACAGGAATGAGGCACAACAATACACTCCTGGTTTGTTTATACAGGGCAACGACTGGCTTCCTGCTACTGGTGCACCGTTTTACCTTGGTTTTACAAGTAATGCAGATATGTTGACATGATGAAGCTTGAAAGAAGATATGAGGATCAAAGGTACTTCTTTTTTCATGTATCTTGTGATTTGTTTATTAAAGTAGGCATTTTGGAGTCATATTAGAAGTATTAATTTCCTATAATCTTTGAGATCATTCAAAAATCTCTGATTGTGAAAATAGATTTTATCATTTTATGTTATTTTTAAATGAATCACACACTAACCTCTAACTAGATCTTATCAATATCTTCTCTATTTAATTTTTATATTAGTTTAATCTATTTGGAACTTAGTTGCAAGTGTCTAAAATGAACAAAGTTATTATAATTCTACTCTTTGTACCATAAATTCACAATCATTTAATTAGTTTTGAACCTTAAATCTTGAAATTTTTTAAGTGGATATCAATCTAGTAATGCATAATTTACAAAAATGACAAGTCTTGGTTGTTACTTATTTAATTTATTTCAATTAAATTCCAATTATATAGAATTTAAAAAAAAAAAAAAAACCACTATCGGGAGGTCTTAGTCTTTAGACCCTTATTATACACAAAGAAAATAAATAAATAGTTCCGTTGGGACAAAAGTTTTAAAATGACAATTAACCCACAAAAAATAACAACCAGTGCCAACCACAAAAATAGTTATGAATACACGTCTCTCTCACTTCACTTCGCACAGTTCAGTTCCAAATTGGACCAGACATCATCTTCATTCCCTGTGTCTTCGAAAAAAACCCAAGACACCAAGCTTGAATTTCAATTCCAATGGAGCTCTTATACGCTCATGATTTCAGTCCTCACTGTTCTTCCCTCTCAAAGATCAATTTTACAATTCATCAACCTTACCTAATCAGCCTTTTGTTCCCTCACTGTCGGAGGAGACGCCGCTGTAATCTGGTTTCTCGAATTGCGTTCTCATCGCCTACGGCATGCTTGGCGGAGGAGACCACTGCCTTCTCACCTGCGGTAATTATGGTGCCGGAGCATGCTGGCGGGAAGATGGTGATGGAGCTTGTAGGTGCTTTCAATGAGCTAACGGAGAGAATGAACGTATTGTCGACTAGCTCTTCTCGTCTTCTTTTCAAGTCTCTTAAGATTTCGATTCCGATATTGCAGAGTTTGGCTCTTCCACCTGATGGCCGTTCTCCGCTTTCTAAGGCATTATCTGTGGCTTTGGTTCTAGCTGATCTTCAGGTACTATCTTCTCACTGCAAAGTTTGCATCTTTGCTAATTAGTACTATTTTTTTATAAGATACTAAATTAGTACTCAATTTGAAGTTTTTTTTTTCTCAATCATTCCCTTTAGATTCTAATTTACTCTTCTGTTCCTACGTTTTCGATTAGTGTTGTTTGTGTCTGGATGTGATTTTAAACATTTAATTGAGAATTGATTTTTGTGGTGGTGCTTAGACCATAAATGCTGATCTGCAAAAGATATTATCAGGTTTTGATCATTTCAGCTTTTTAGTCTCCAAGTCATAGATAGTCAAAGATATTATCTGGAAAAAAATATTGTGCTTTTTTGGTTAAGACATGTAGAAAGTCTGTGTTAACTATGGCGGTTTTGCATATATTAATTGTTAACTAGTTTCAACAATGTCGTGGAGGTCACAAATTCCTCACATAATATGTATTAGGTGGGAAAAACATTAAGGAAAAATATTGGCTTAAATATATTGTTGAAACAATTAGGATTATGATGCAAATTTCATTCTTGGAACCTCTCATCAATGTATGTCCTAAACTGGATTCCAAATTGTAAGATTATGATTCAATGGAGAGTTTTTTTTTTTATCTTCACTTGAATGTATTATATTGAGATGTGCTCCTTTCAAAATGTGTAGGATTTTTATAAAACCATTTTTATCATGATATCATGTCGAAATATTTGAGGGTTACCATTGTGGGTCTTTGATAGAAATTTGACGAACAAGGGTAAAAATTTCCGCATAAGTAAGTGTATTCATTTTGTATGTGTCCTACCTTCCCACTCTTCGTCTTCTGCATCTGCACCTGTAAACAGGAATGTAACAACTTTTTGAGTTCCAACATATGTCTACATACTTTAACCAGCATTGACATAAATTGTTATTGAAATTCATAACTGTAATTAATAAAAAAAACAGATGTCATCTTTTATGTACAAGCATAACAGAAAATGCTGATTACAATTTGTATTATAAATTCATTGAGCATCATATCTGGCTCCGGGTTTGGATTAAAAGTCATAACTTAAAAGCTTGACTCTTCTAACTTTCATTTTTTTTTTCCTTATTTGTTCAGAGACTTCTTTAGTTCACATTAAGACAACTTGTAGCAATTGTTATCTCATTACTGTTGATCATTTCTTTATAACAAATGTAACTGCAGATGGATGCTGAAGTTATCTCAGCTGGAATATTGAGAGAGGTCTTGGAGGCAGGTGCAATATCTCTACGTGAAATTCGGAATCAGATAGGTACTGGTACTGCTCATTTGTTGCATGAAAGTTTACGTGTGAAAAACATTGCATACAGAGTAGATGTTCTGGATGATGATAATGCTGCCTCATTGAGGAAGTTCTGCCTAACTTACTATGACGTAAGAGCTTTAATTTTGGATTTGGCTCTGAAACTTGACATGATGAGACATCTCAATCACCTTCCAAAATATCAGCAGCAAGTCCTTTCTATTGAAGTCATGAAAATACATGCTCCTCTAGCACATGCAGTGGGAACTAAACACTTATCACTTGAATTGGAAGATCGCTCATTTCAATATTTGTTTCCTTATTCATACCTTTATGTTGATGCATGGTTGCGAAGTCATGAGAATGGTGGAAAATCTCTAATTGACATATATAAGGAAGAATTGCTGCAAACATTGAAAGCTGATACTGAGCTAGCAGCCATGGTGGACAATATTACTATAAAAGGTCGATATAAAAGTCGTTATAGTACCATGAAGAAGCTCTTGAAGGATGGCCGGAAGCCAGAAGATGTAAATGATGTGCTAGGACTGTGTGTGATATTAAATCCCAAGCCTGGAGATGATACACCAGAAGTTGGAGAAAAAGCATGCTATAGAACTCGCCAAATCATTCAATCAATGTGGAAAGAAATCCCTCGCCGGACAAAAGATTATATTGCCAAACCAAAAGCAAATGGATATAAAAGTCTACATATGGCGGTAGATGTCAACGAAAATGGTCGGACCAGACCATTGATGGAAATACAGATAAGGACAACCCAAATGGACAAATTAGCTGTTGGGGGTACAGCATCCCATTCATTATACAAGGGTGGATTTACTGATCCGGAGGAGGTCAGTGTCAAAAAGTCATTATAAAAATCTTTACATATTGCAACTGAATCTGAAACTACGCAATGCACATATGAACTCATTATGTGTCTTAATTTTCTTTTGCCTTTCCAAGAGACTCTTTCTTTGCTGTACAAAATATCTCCATCCATTTCAAAAGGGAAGATGGAGAAAATAATGGGTGTTGACAACTTGATTGTTGATTCTTAGGCAAAGCATCTGAAGACCATTATGTTGGCCGCAGCTGAACTGGCTGCACTGCGGCTTAAAGATCTTCCTAGCACAAATCATAAAGGGATTGATATTGACCAGAGGGATAGAGTATTTCGCCTTCTTGACAAGAATGGAGATGGTAGGATTAGCACTGAAGAACTTATAGAGGTGATGGAGGAACTTGGTGCGCCGGGGGAAGATGCCCGAGAGATGATGCAGCTCCTTGATTCAAACAGTGATGGCTACCTGAGTTCTGATGAATTTGATATATTCCAAAAACAGGTGATTCAATGTTTTTTTTAACAGATAAATTACTGTTCGATTTTTATTTGGTTTTTTTTTTCTTTTCCCCATTTTCAGGTGATATATGCCTGCAAATGCTATTTTTGGAATCTTATGTTGTTATGGAACTTTCTTGTTGATTATGCGCCTCACTGGCTATTCAAATGACCGTCAAACTGAACCCTTTCAATATTCCTTTCTTACAGTCTTACTTCTGCTGCATAGTCACACCTATTTGAGTTAGAACATCCTTTTTTACCACAACTGTCAGCTTTCTTGGTTGGTTTAAGTGCAACCTCAATTTAACCTGGATATCATCGTTGCTATCAATTCGTTAATTTTCTCTTCTTATGATTAGCTGCTGCTTGAGAGCCTATGAACACTTGAATCACAGATTGAGATATTTCTTTCTGCAGACATATCACTTTTCCCCTTGTTAGAATACAATTAATGCCAAATAAATTCTATCATCATTCATGATTTCAATATTTAATTTGATTTTTTTAGGTTGAAGTTTTGCGTAGTTTAGAGGTGCGAGATGATCAATACAAGACAATATTGGATGAGAAGTTGCACGTGGCAGATGACTATGGTTTGATTCAGGTATATAGCCACAGGCTTTCAAACTAATGTTGCATTGGATATTCTTCTATACTAAACCAAGAGTGAGGGTGTACATACCTTGATTGACCAACCATTAAATGCACGACACCTAAGTCTTCTTAAACAACTCAGTGAGTAATATTCTTCAATATAACCGGGAGTCACATTTTCAATATTATCTGAAATTATATTGTATTTTGCACTTGTTTGTTTGTTTTTTTCTCTTTTCAATTTTATTTGTTTTCTTAATGAATGATCTCATATCAATAACACAATAGTAATTAAATTAAAAAAGATTATAATTAAGTAATAGTGCTATTTATTTTTTTACCTTTTTTGTAAAGGAATGAGTTGCAAGCCGCTGAACATAACACAATTAAATAAATTAACTTTATAGTGAAATTCCTGCATGATTCAGAAATTATTGCAATATGTTCTTCCTATGTCTGGAACTTTTCTGATTTTGAAAGTCACCTTCCCATGTAAAAGAATAAAATTCAGTATCTATTTTGGTTCTTTATTTTGTATCATTTTAGTCCCTTGAAGTATTTTTGTATCAATTTAGTCATTGAGTTATTCGAATACACCCAATTAAACATATCAATGATACAGTGCAGATTTGGTTATTTAGTTATTATTGACATACTAACAACTAAATTTAGTCAAATAACTCGAAGACTAAATTTATATCAATATCCTCTGGGCAATCTGGGAAATCTAATTGGGTATAGTCAAATAATTTGATGACTGAATAAAAAATTAACATTCTTTGAGAAAATCTATTGGGTGTAATTGAATGATTGGAGATTTAAATTGATGTTAATATTTGAGGGATTAAATTGATACAAACTAAAATTTTTAAAGGATCAAAATAGGTGTTTAGTTAAAGAAAATCAATAATATTTTAAGTTGGTTGGAAAATACTTCTGCCATAAAGATTCCACTGAAGTATTCTCAACCTAAAATATAAGCGTTTGCTCCATTCAAAACTTGTGCTCTTACTATCAAACTAAAATATATGCTTTCACTAACTTGTTCCAATGGAGACTACTATGCATTTTTGCAATTGGCATTTAACTCATCTACATCACTACACAACTTGACGATAAACAACATTTTACATAATATCAAGTTGCTTCCGAATACATTTGTCAGACTCTAATTGCTTCTGAGCTCACTAGTGCCTGGCTGGGAGGCAGGCCTAAATCATTTGATAACTTCTTACACAGCTGCATTCACATATAAAGTACATAGACATCAGCATTTGGATTCCAGCAATTAAGGAGAGAGAAAGGGGGGCATACCTCTCTATATACAGAAGAATCTCCATAAGATTTCCTTAATTCTACTCCATATAAAGATGGGCTTATTTCAAACACCTGTTATATTTGAAGTGAAGTGAACTACAGTGTGAGTTGAAGGAGTACTACTGAATAGAGATTTATTTACCATGAGTTTAAACAAGCATTACCTCGGCTGCCACTGATAGGCTACCTACACTCTTTTGTGCCTTGGTCTCTTGTATCACTTTCAACTGAAATGTCAACATTATAGCAAGTCTTTAGCCAAAATTGCTTCATTTATTTGTAAGCTTGCTGGAAATGAGAGAAGCATTTAGAAATTGAAGTAACAATACTGACTTTTCCATTTTTGCTCTGGACTCTAAATCCCATTTCTGTTACAATGTCCTCAATCCTCTCAAACAAATCCTTCGCTGAATGGTTGGATGTAAATCTTATCTTCCGTTCAGAGACATCCTGGAAATCAAAGCTCGTTGTGCTTAAAATTGACTGTAATTTCCATAAGGGGTGGTAAATATCTGAAATTACTGCAAATTCTGCTGAAGATATAATATTTACATATCACCGGTCAACCTAGCTTCAATCCTCACCTCTGTTTCAAAGAAGCCAGAGAGGTCTAGGCATGAAGACATGCCTATCAACTGAAAGGCATTTATATGCGTTGCTGATCCTGGACTCTGCTGTTCTGCTTGTTGTGGCTATTAAGAAAGATAATATTTCAGGGTTACTGCCTTAGGGAGGAGAAAGAAAGAAAGAGTAGTGAGACAAGTTTACAACTAGAGTAGAAAGTTAAAAAACATACCACTTCCTGGATGGAAAAGGCTTCGTTGATATATATAGCTTCTTCCTCGTCTTCAGGATTTGCTGCAATATAGCCTTGCTTGAACCATTCATCTTCTTTGATGTCAGCCATCGTTATTCGGGTTTCAGGGTTGGGATCAAGGATCCTCTTTATCATGTTCTGGGCACCAGGTGATAGCCATTTTGGTATCCGAGCATCCCCTTTAACAATCTGTGGTCCCTCAAAAGGAAAACCAAAGTCTTGATAATAATTTAAAGATTAAACAAATCAAACAAATAATAGGAGAGCAGAGAGGCAAAAAGAGAAAAGAATACCCTTTGATAAAGAACTGCAAGATTTCTATCATCGAAAGGTAAGTATCCTGTTAAAATTACATACAAGATAACACCACAGGACCATGTATCTGATGCTGCACCATCATAGCCTCTATTAGCAAGAATCTCAGGTGCAACATAGTTGGGACTTCCACAGGTTGTGTGCAGCAAGCCATCTCCCTGAAATTTTATAGAAAAAATAACAAGAATCAGTAACCAAAATTACATATTATGTATTGAGGTGTGGTTATCTTTTATCTTACCCTAAAATGCTGGGGTAAAGCACTGAGGCCAAAATCAGTTATCTTTATGTTCCCTTTCGCATCCACAAGTAAATTTTCCAGCTGCAACATAATAACATTATTTGGTATAAGAATGCAAGCAGTACAATTCAAAAAAAGGGCAATTTTTTGAGTACAGCTTCAGTTCCACAATTATCACACGGGTTATAAAGAGAACTTGGAAAGAACCTTGAGATCCCTGTGGTAGACACCTTTATCGTGACAGTAGCTCACACCATCAACCAACTGTTGGAACAGCTTCCTACCTCTAGCTTCCGAAAGTCTGCCTTTTGATGCCTACAATCATAAGTAGCTTATCAAGTCCTTGGCATGCAGTCAACCGAAACAAGTAACTTATTACAAACTGTCATTATCACGATCCAATTTTTCTGCAGATACATATATATATATATATATATATATATATGTATGGAAAAAGTGTGACCGTTATAAATTTTGCATACTTGTTATAAATAAAATTCATATAAATTTGTAAAATTAAAGAAAAACACACACAAAAAATTTACATAAAAATTGTTATTTTTTCACCACACTCATAATAATTTCCTGAGTCAATAACGAAATGAATCCCATCGATATTATTAATTTTAGAAAGTCAAAAACACAATTCATTAACACGGTCCACAAATTTTATTCAAGGATTTTTTTTTTTGCCCTCTTTTGAACTTGCATTCAAAGGAACAGAGATGCAAGTAATGAGCAAATGGTCCTTACAATTATGTCGAATAATTCCCCTCCAGTCACGTACTCCAAGACCATATAAATCTTGGTTTTGCTCGCCAGGATCTGCGTGATATGAAATCATAATCATTAGATATTGGCATTAAATACTTGCAAGTTGAAACTTTCATAGAGGCCATGGATGAGCTTTCCAATTTAAGTCAAGCAATAGTTCTAATTAAGTGAAAGGACTAATGGCTTGACACATAATCTTACATGAGCAATGATTTGACAAAAATGCCATGTCTGCTCCCCATGACAACACATGGGGTCCGTTATAGCATATTTCTACCTTAATCATGGGATACACCAAAGACATAAATGTAATTTTAATAGAAAACGGTTGGATAATTAAGGATTAAAATTCCAGATAGGGCTTCCGTCGCAGAACAGCCACATGAAGTTCGCATGTGTGGCCCACCACCAACTAATAAGACTATTTATTAATCAATCATACCGTCGGAATGGTAATAAAAAGGATTTGAGAGTGAAGGAGGGAGTGATAATATCCACGTATACATTTATCTACCCCAGAAGTTATGACAAATCAGTCACCGCGCCCATTGGATTAAATATCAGGTCCACGCGAGAATACAATAATGATAAACTCACCAAATTGATTCAAGCAAGCAACTGCCAGGTTAAATTATAAGCATATGGACCAGAACATAGCACCATTCAAAGTCTGAAACTTAATTAAAAAGAAAGTAGATTCTTACGTGTTATAACTGAACAAGCAAGTTGCTCCTAAATTTTGTATAAATTAATTGTTCTTATATAATCCCTGTTGGCTATTAAATGTGGCACACTTCAAAGATACATTAAGTATTCTCCATGAAAATGATTCTCTCACTCTCCACAACTTGCGTTGCCCTCAAGGCTAAGAGTGGAGTATGTTTGGATGAGGATCAGTAAAGCTTTTTTTCACTCTTTAAATTTCACTTTTTCACTCACATTAAAAATCAGTTGTATATGTTAAGAAGTGAGTGGGAGAGTGTGGACCTCAATGCACAGTGAGTGAGACAATGGGAGTAATATTATTCACATGTGACTAGGATCTTATTCGCAGATGAATCTGAGGAGAAACAGAGTGCATCCACAAAAAAACAAAATGTGATTTAGGATAACAAGACACTTAAGATAATACCAAAAGTGGGCTCTATGTCCATGATTAGGGATATGGGTGTGACTTGAGAGGAAAGGGAGGGAACAATTAAGGTATTGCCAAACCGAGAATTAGATGCTTTGTGATAATTGAGCAACAATGCATACATGCAGAAATTTAATTTTAACCTTTTAAAAAGAAAAAACCACCAATGCAATCTCCTTTACTTTATATCTGCGTGATCAATCAGCTAAAGAAAACATGGAAACGGTACTAAAATTTTGGTGCCATGCACCTTAAATTTTTAATTAATTGAACATTATATTTCTCACAAATGATATGATCAATCAGCTACAGGATTGTACCTCATGTAACCTGACAACGTTTGGGTGCTTTAGGAGCTTCAAGGTGGCTATTTCCCTCTTAATCTGCAATTTCCCAATAATTTATTTCAATTAGACCTTTATAGCTAATAGCTTTAGCTTTAGCTATTAAAATATGAACATGAATGAATTCATGAAGGTAATTATATTCCGGAGCTGAAGAACACAGATTATCAATGCGCATGAATTTTGCAGAAAACTAAAGGGCATTCCATAGATGAAAGCTTAGGCCAGTAGAAAAACGAAACAAAACAAAACCCAGGAAATTTCTGGAAGGACGAAAATGTCTTTTTCCTTCTTTTTGGTCTCATGGGACTGGAAATTTGGATTTATGCAACTCATGGAACTCTACCAATTAATTATTCAAAATTTAAGTTGGATACAATTTCAATTTTGCAGAAACATAGAAAATAACAAAAAATGAGAAGTTAACAATTGATTCTCGTGAAAAAAAAAATGGCAAAACAATTCAAAATATGCAAAAACATTGACCAAATATAAAGAAATTGCAGAAATCAGAAACTCATTGATGTGGGTATTGAAGCATGCCTGTTCGGTGGTGTTTCGTCGGATGATTTTGCTCTTCTCTAATACCTTAACCGCAAAAGGTTGCCCTGAATCAGTGTTCCTGGCGAATTTGACTTCTCCGAAGTTGCCTTCACCAAGAGTTCTTCCCAGCTCGTATCTCCCAAGTCGCATTACCTGTCCTTGCTTATCCTTCCCGTTCTTCTTCGTCTTCCCAAGGTTTATGATCACCATTATCAAACCTCCTCTCTTCCAACTTAAAAACTCACACAAGCTTCACCAATAAGGGCTTCAATTCAACACCCTTTTGTTTAAATAGATTACACTGCCCAAAAACTTATATTCCTGGGATACCCAATTGAAAATTCAACTGAAAAATGATCAAACCAGAGGCTAAGAGTAGAAAACGAATCCAAAGGTGTAGCTTTCTCTGGTTCTGTATATGGGTTCTGGGTTATGCAATGATTGCTATATATAACGCATTACAGGATTGCGTAGGAACGAAAGCCTTCGCTCAAACGGCTTTCCACGTTCAGACAGTTTTGACTTCCTTTGCTTCCCTGATTCTGATTCGATCGGGTCCCCTCATCTGTATTAATCCAGTGAATTAGTCGCTTTTATTGTAAAAACAGAAATTCGCATGTCCATTTCAATTTCCTTGAAAAAATTCATATAGATAAATTTTGTAAAAAAAAAAATATGATTATACATATTTCAATTTTTATATAAAGATAAAAATATTTTTAAAATTTTTTTGATATAATTTTAAACAATAATGTTATTATTTTATATATTATTATATAAAAAAATTTGTGTATATTTATATAGACTTTTTGAAAAAAATTATAAAATTTTATATAAAAATAATTTTTATCAATTTTATATAATATTTTTTAAAAATTCATAAAAAATTTTAATATTCATCAAAGCATTACTCAAATAATAGAAGATGAAATCGTATTTTCATAAGTTTTAATTAAGAGTTATAATACTTATATAAAATAACACAAAATATTTTAGAAATTTCTTGATGTAATTTTGAATAATAAAATTATTTTTGTTAAAATATTTTTATAAAATTAATAGTTTTAATATTTTATTGATTTTAGTAATAATTTTTTTGCTTGTGTAATAATAACGTAAACCATTATAGTTTTTGGGCAATTACAATAGTCAAAAAAGCCTTCAGTTTCACCCATAAAATGGCAGTTTGAATAATAATGTTTCAAACTTATCGGTCCATGGACGTTTCAAGGATTAGATTAATCAAACCTTAAGCTGTTTTGGTAACGGAAAATGCAAACGGAATTCATGCATATAATAAGGTTATATTTATTTTGCTGAATGGCATTTTTAGTAAGAAAATCTATCATTTATTTATAATTATAATTATAACAAATATTTTATTTATTTAATATTATATTTTTTAATAATATAAAAGTTATAATACTCATTTTTATCTGAATATTGTTACGTAACAACTATATTCTATTTGTTATAAAAATGTAAATGAAAAGAAATTTTAATTTTTTTATTTTAATTTAAATTATAAATAAAAATATATGTATCTATTTTAATAATAATTATTTATTTAAATTATCTGATTATTAATTTAATTTTTTTAATTTTATTGTCATAAATTATTGAGTTTTTTTATTTAATTTTTTAAATTATCAAATAATGTCTTCATTTAAAATTTTTAATGTTTAAATTATTTATTTATTAGATAATAAAATTTTGGTACTTTAATATTGTTGAAATGATTTTTTTATTTAAAATTTGATGATATTATATTTAAATATTAATATTTAAAACAAAAATTAAAAATATTTTAATATTTTCATAAGTTATATAATTCAAAATTTAAATAATTTTAATGATATATCTTCTAATTTTTAAATAATATATTGCCTTGTTAAATGTTATATATCCTCATTCTTTATAAAAATTATTTATTTCAAATATTAAATAAAATTATTCACATTCAATTTTTAATCTAAATTTATTAATAAAATTTAATTTAAATTATTTTAGTATGTAATAAATGATTTATATATAATAAATAATTATACTTATATAGAAATAAAATACTTATCAACATATTATTAGTAATATCTAATTATGATTTAGTAGATAATGTTTATCTAAAAATTTTCACTCTTTAAATTTTTATATTTTCTTTAGATATCAACTGTTAAATTTAATATTTCATAATTTCTCATTCTAAAATTTTTATCACTTTTATGTAATTATTATAATTTTAATTTAAAATATTTTTAAAATGTCATAAAAATATTTTTAAAATATATATTTAAGATAACATATTAGTTATAATAATACATAAATTTTTATTAACTAAATAATTAAATCTTCTGACATAAATAATTAATTTAAATTTTTAAAAAATTTATAAATAAATTTATTTAAGTATCAATATATTAAAAAATATTTTTGATAAGATGAAAACTTTAAATAATAAATTTTAGCTAATTTTAAATATTAAAATAATAAATTTATCAAAAGAAAATAAATATAATATTCCTTCACAATTTTATGAATTATATAGTCATTTAATAGTAACAAATGTAATGATAGTTTATCAATATTTAAATATATTATATTTTATAATTTAAATTCATATTATAAATTATGATAGAAAATGACATCTATTTATCTAGAATATAAATTGTCTTCTTCATTATTATATTATCATGTATTATTTATTAAACAGATGGTACAAATTTTTTTACTTTTATACATATAAATAATTTTTTTTAAAAAAGTATTTTTAAAAGAATTAGAATCCTTCACTCAAGATCTTACTTTACCCAAATATTATTTTATGTGTTTTTCACAATTTTTGTATGAAAGGAAAGAAGAAAGTCGTATTTAAAGTGTTTTACATGTGAGTTTACAGAGGAAAACAACAGTCATAGACCAATATGAATTAAAAATTATTGATCAATTGTCTTCAACGGACGGAAACACGACAAAATTTTTTGAGGCTTTAATTTGTTTTTACTTGGCATCAATCTATGACTGTTTTTTTCCCACCGAAACTCACATGTTGACACACTTTACAATGCTTGCATATGATTCTCTTCCTTCCTCTCAACTAAAGTTTTGAAAAACACCTAATATTTGAGTAAAGTAAGGAGTTGGGTGAAAAGATTCTTCCCTTGTCTCATGCAAGAATTTAGGCGACATAAAATAAATAAATATCTATCAATCTATTTATTTCCCTAATTACAAGCCTATTTATTTCATTTATCTTTTGGATGAATTTAAATTTATTCATAATATTTAATGATTAAATTAATGGATGAGATATTAATTTATTTAATAAAATAATCATTAAATATTTATTTAATTTAATTTTTATTTAAAATTTAAAATAAATATTTTTAAATAAAAATATTATATTAAATAAAATAAAAAATAAATGTAAACTCAAAAATTTCAAAATCTTAATATAATTGCATACATTAATAAATCTAACAATTATAAGTCATATCAATTTATCTATTTATATCTATCATTGTTATGACTCATCTATGTCTATCAATATTAACTTTTAGATAATTATGGATTGAGACTTTAAATAAGAGGTCATATTTAGTTAACTCATAGATAATTATTTATCTATTTATATTTATATTTAATATTTTAATAAAATAAAAAAAGACAATATATTTAGTGTCTTATGTGGGATAAAAAAGATAGTATATTTAGTATTTTGATATTTATATAGATATTTACAATTAAAATTTTTTCAAGAGTCAATTAATATTTATTTATATAATATATCCAACTTTAGCTTCCTCTATTTACATATATTAGTAATCAGTTATTTATTTTAAAAAATTTTCAAGTTTTTTTAAAATGACAATTTCAAATAAAGTATATCTTTTTCTATTGTATATGTTTCAAATTTTAGAGAAATGCCAATTTTGTATTATTTTTATGCAATTTTCATTTTTTTTTACATATTGTATGTGTAATATGTTAAAAAAATTAAGGAAAAAAAGGAAAAGTATGAAAATAAAAAATATTTTATTTTTAATTTATTAGTCCTTTCAATTTTATACCACAAAAAAAATTTTAAAATATAATTTAAAATTTTAATAGGAAAAATTTTATTTTTAATAATTGAGTTAAAATATAATTTAGAATTTAATGGTAAAAAATTATTTTTAACAATGAGTTAAAATATAATTTAGAATTTTAATAGTAAAAATTATTTTTAATGGTGGCACTAAAATGTAATTAAAATGGTAAAAAATATAATGACAATAAAAATAATAGAATAAAATAATATAAAAACAATAATTATTAAATGAGTAAATTGATAAATTGAGTATGACCTTTTATATATGAGTCATGGATCTATCCATAAATCATATAAAATTTTATACCACAAAAAAATATTTTTAAAATATAATTTAAAATTTTAATAGGAAAAATTTTATTTTTAATAATTGAGTTAAAATATAATTTACAATTTTAATAGTAAAAATTATTTTTTAATGGTGGCAATAAAATGTAATTTAAATGGTAAAAAATATAATGATAATAAAAATAATAGAATAAAATAAGATAAAAATAATAATTATTAAATGAGTAAATTGATAAATTGAGTCTGATCTTTTATATACGAGTCATGGATCTATCCATAGATCATATAAAATTTTAATTAAATTATAAATGGATAAATAGGTCATTATCAATCTATCTATTAGTAATTTGATCCAAATTTATCTAAACCATTCATTTGGCACCTCTATAAGAATTTGTGAAATAAAAATCGATGATAGCTTGAGTTATATCCTATAGACAATATGTCAATGCCATCTACATCGTCTTAATGAAAATGACAACATGTCTTGATTAAGGGTGGAATTAAGCTAAATCAAATCAAATTTTAACATGATCGAGCATAGCTCCTTTAAAATAAAGAAGAATTCAAATTAGTAATAATATTTTGATTTGGACTTGGCTCTGTAAGAATTATTTTTATAATTCTTCTAATATGCTGTAAATAATTTTGATTTTATTTTATAAAAATAAACTGACTAAAACATAATCTATAAGTGGATACAAAAGATAGCCTATTAATCTATTAAGGTGATCCATATGCATTAGACTAGGATATATGTTGATGATTTGTGTGGGTCTTATAGTACAAACCTTAATCCTGAATCCTATGATGGGAGGGCCTAAGGGTTAATATTTAGGCTAGGTCTCCTCTACTCTCCTATGTCTGTTCAAGTCTATCTGAGCTCCTCTTTCCATCCAGAGTGTGCTTGTTGATAGAGGAGTTGCAGAGGAAGTTCCTAGCTCTTCACATCTACATAATACAGATCAAATTGTAGATCAGATTATAAATCACGAATTAATTTGTTCTCCTATGAGTTATTCATGGCCTCAACAGGTATGTATTCAATTTTTAATATTCTAATTTCATGCAATTATTGTTTAATTCCAATTACATTTGGTATCAGTGTAGGGATTGCATGATTTAGAATTTGATGAACTGCTTAGATCTCATTATAGGTGTAATTTGAATTTGTATAAATTCTATAAAATTGAGATATGATAAGTTAGGGCTATGATAGATTATAATCTTCTGAATTCGATGATATACAAATTCCTAATTTTTATGGAATATTAAGAAAGTAATTGTAATTTTAATTTTTAGAATTAGAACTAGGGTTTTTCCAACCTAAATGTCAATTTCCTAATTCCTGGGAGAATTGATTTCCTAGATAACATCTAAAGTGTATATCTGGTAGTAATGAACAAAACCCATAGAGAAATTGCATAAAATTTTAGGAGAAACCTTCAATTTTTGCCTAGATAGGTTTCAGTATAATTGGGCAAAAAATCTAGGAAAACCTTGATAATCTCTAAAATTTTTAGTGCAAATCTATCCAAAATTAAGTTTTGGATCAATCTGGACAAAAATTGGATGAAAAGGAGATGTAAAGATGCCAAAAAGAGGTGAAAAGTCATCAGAAATGTGTCCAGACCTGTTTGGGTCTTATATGTAGTGCCCAGACCCATTCGAGTCGTGCCTGCAGTCGGGTTGACCTGACTGCAGGTTAAAGACAAAGAGCCAGGGTGTATGCATTTCACGCATTTGGAAGCGCACATGGTCAAGCTGCTGATGCGTGTTGGCGCGTGTCGATGCGTGGGAGCACGTGAAAATGTGTGGCAACATGTGTTGGCACATGGCAGCGTGTGTCGACACATGGTGGTGCATGACGGCATGTGGCAGGTGCATATAGGTGTGTGTTGCTCTATGGAGGCACGTGGGTGGCACGTGAAGATATATGGAGGCATGTGAAGGTGCGTGTTAGGCTATTTTGTGACATTTTTTCCACCCTAATTGATTTATTAAGCTAAACTCTTGATGTCTGTGCTAAATAAAATATTTTGCATAGTTTGATCTAGACTGTTTAAGTGCAAAACTTTTAGAAATGCTGTAAAATGTGATTTTATGTGTTTTGGGCAAGAGAAACTAGTTCCTAATTAAAATTTTTTATGAATTACTGTGGGTGATTACCACCAAAGTAGGATTACTCATATCAGTTTATGAAATTTTTAATATTAAAGGAATGTTTCTAGTTATTACATACAATCACCTGCCCAAAGGAGGTTATTGTGTATTTTAATTGGGAGCTTTAATAATGGATGTAGTTATTGGGGAATGCATTAGTCTAGAAAATTTGTCTGCCCAGAAGAGATGGATTTTCAAACCTAGTGTATTCTCATTGATTAACTCATTTGAGGTTCTAACCATAGTTGCACATTCTACCCAAAGGGGAATGTATGATGTTCAGCTGGCCTCATAGTGATAGCTTATTTTAATTTGAAGCCGAATCTTACCCTTATTATTTATTCTAATGCATTCTTATTTTGTGTCAACAGTTACCTTTTCAATGAATAATTATTATGCATCAATCGAGATGCTAACTGGATTAAACTTTAGCAAATGGAAGCAAGATATAGAGTTTTCTCTGGGAATTGCTGATTTGGATATAGCTCTAAGAGAGAATATGCTTATTGTTCCTGATGAAGGGGGAACACATAAGCAGAAAGAACTTCTGGCTAAGTAGGAGAGGTCTAATAGACTCTCCTTGATGATAATTAAAAGGACAGTTTTTGAGCATTTACTGAGTGGTTTGCCTGAGACCACAAGTGTAAAAGAATTCCTAACTGCTTTAGGCAATAGATACCAAGTATCTGACAATGCTGAAGCCAGATATCTAATGAAACAGTTAAGTGACATGAGGTATGACAACATAGGAGGAGTAAGGAAATTCATTCTGAAAATGGTTCATCTTAAGACCAAGCTGAAAGCCCATGACATTGACTTGAATGAAAATTATATTGTCTCTCATGCCTTAAATTGCCTACCTATTGAGTTCAACCAGATTAAAACAACCTATAATACCTTTGATGAGAAATGGACCATCAATAAGTTGATTACAAAGTGTGTGGCTGAGGAAGAAAAACTGAAGAAAGAAAAGAGTGAAATGTCCCTACTGACTGTTCAAGGTAAACCCCATTCTGGCAAAAGTAAGGGTAATTAGAAATGTAAGAAAAATTGACCTACAAATCATAATAACAATCAAGATTCAAAGAAATCAGGCAATGATCAGAACCATAATGTTAGAGGTCCAAAGTCGGGTAATTTTAAGAAATCCATCTAGTGTTTTTAGTGTAAGAACAAAGGGTACAAAAAGAGTGAATGTGCACAACTCAAGGCTTGGATTGAATACAAGTAGAAATTAGGAGTCCTTTAACTTTTATTTGTTTTGAATCCAACCTAATTGCTGTGCCTATTGATTCTTGGTAACTTGATAGTGGTTCTACAACCCATGTTGCTATGTATTTACAGGGGTTCAAAAACCTAAGGAAACTTGGAATGAAAAAGAGCAAACTAAGGGTGGAAACTGATCTTGAAGTCATGGTGGAGTCAGTTGGAGATGTTAACTTAGAGTTAGCATTAGGATTTAAACTTATTTTAAAAGACACTTTTTATGTACCTTCCTTTTAAAAGGAATATAATTTCTGTTTCTTGTTTGGATAATGTTAGTTTTGATGTTTCTTTTAGTAATGGAAAACTAAATTCAATGTTTACTTCTCAAATTGTTGGTTATAGATCATTAGTAGATGGTTTATACAAATTGTTTTTCACTTTTGATAATGTTTCCACATTGCTTCATATTGCAAATTCTGTTGCTAAAAGATCTAAAAATCAAGGAAAAATCTTTTTTGTTGTGGCACAAGCGCTTAGGTCACGTTTCTAGGGAAAGGGTTGAAAGATTAATTAAAGACAATGTTTTACCTCCCTTAGATTTTAGTGATTTAGGCACTTGTATTGGTTGCATTAAGGGAAAATTCAATAAAACCAAAAAAGAAGGTGCAACAAGAAGTTCAAGTCTATTGGAAATAATTCATACCGACATCAGTGGACTGTTGTCTCTAACTACTTATGGTAACAAGTATTTTATCACTTTCATTGATGATTTTTCCCGATTTGGTTATCTCTATTTGATTAGAGAAACATCTGATGCACTTGATAAATTTAAAGTTTTTAAAACTGAAGTAAAGAAACAATTAGGAAAGGTCATCAAGATAGTGAGGTTTAATTGTGGTGGAAAATATTATCATAAATATGTGCTGTTGGACAATACAAAGGACCATTTGCAATATTCTTACAAGATTGTGGAATTATTCCACAATACATCATGCCTGGGAGTCCTGAACAAAATGGTGTAGCCGAAAGGTATAACTGTACATTGAAAGAGATGATGAGGAGTATGATGAGTAGGTCAAACTTACCAGAATTCCTATGGGGTAAAGCCTTGAAGACTGTACTTTACATCCTAAATAGAGTTCCCAGCAAATCAGTTCCTAAAATACCTTTTGAACTCTGGACAGGTAGAAAGCCTAGTCTAATCCATCTTCGTGTCTGGGGTTGCTCAGTAGAAGTGAAAATCTACAATTCTATTAAAAAAAAATAGGCCCTAAAACAAGTCATTGCCTTTTCATTAGATATCTGGACCATGCAAAAGGATACAAGTTCTATTATCCTAGTAAGGGTATATACCTTGAAGTTAATGGGAGCAAGGTAATTAAAGGTGACAAGTTCAACAAAGATTAGTGTCTTAAAAATGAGCTGGAGAAAGCAGAAATGAAAGATAAACCTTTTGCTGGTGCATTAGGGAGCTTGATGTATGCTCAGGTGTGTACTAGGCCTGACATTGCTTTCATAGTTAGTATTTTGGGGAGATATTAGTCTAATCTTGGTAGAGATCACTGGATAGCTGCTAAGAAAGTAATGAGGTATTTACAAAGGACTAAAGACTACATGCTTATATATAGAAGAGTCAGCGAATTAGAAACAGTGGGTTATACTAACTCAGATCTTGATGGGTGCCCTGATGACAGGAAATCAACCTCAGGTTATATTTTCATGGTGGCTAGAGGTGCGATATCCTAGAAAAGCAAGAAACAAATACTGGTAGCCTCTTTTACTATGTAAGTAGAGTTTGTTGCCAGTTATGCTGCTGTTACTCATGCTGTTTGGTTGAGAAATTTCATGACAGGTCTTCAAATTGTGGATTCTATTACTAGGTCATTAAGGATTTACTGTGATAACAATGCCATAGTGTTTTACACTAAGAATAATAAGACTACTAGTGGTTCAAAGCATTTGGAATTGAAGTACCTGACTGTAAGGGATCTTGTGAAAAATAGAACTATAAAAGTTGAGCACATCGATATAGATTCTATGCTAGCTGATTCCTTAACCAAGGGGCTTAGATTCATAGTGTTTAAAAAGCATGTGAAAAACGTAGGCATTGTGAGTTCTTTTAATATACTTGGTTAGTGGAAAGCTTGTCAATGATGTCCTTTTGGTCATCATGTTAGATTGTAATCATTGGACATTTTAATGTTGAGTTAACATATAAATGATTTAATAAGCAATTGAAAATACATTGTTCATATTATTGTTGTTGTAAAATAATTTTGTATTTCCATTGTTATATTTTGAAACTCGATGTCATCGGGACCACCGTGCCCGTGGTTGATGCCATATTAGAGTTTGAGGCATGATGGTTCTCTATGAACCATACCATTTTGAAACTTGGTGTTGTTAGGACCACTGTGCCTATGGTTAATGCTATATGAGAGTTTGAGGCATGATGGCTCTCCATGAACCATACCATTTTGAAACTCGATGTCCTTCTGACCACTGTGCCCTGTGGTTGATGCCATATTGGAGTTCGAGACATGATGGTGCTCTATGGACCATACAATTTCTTTAGCTTTAAAAGAAATTGTAAGGACTAACAATGAAAATAGTACTATTGTTGTTGGATCACATTGATATACTATTTTCTTACTGCACTCCATACCAATGAGTAACTGATGGAATCAATGACATTTGTAACCATAGATTGATCATGCATCAATAAGGGGTGTATTTACTACCATGATTCGGTGTCACTTAATTTTTAGTTGGCAGAATCATATTTAGATGTTGCATCTTAGATTATGTGCTTTCCTAAAATTGTGGCTAGATTTTAGGAAAAACAAGTTATTAGCCCAAGAGTCGTTTTCAAAATAAATGTTTTATTAAAAATAACACAATTATTTTT
>JANHAO010000521.1:0-40720 GCA_026873985.1 Saraca asoca | reverse complement strand
ATATCTTAGCCCGTTTTTAACAAAATAAAAAGCATAATTAATTGTAGTCCAATAGAAGAATTATAAAACAATTCTTACAATATCTTCCCTTAAACACAAAGCAAAAATATTTTTTTCGTTTTCTTTTTTTTTTTTTCAAATGTTTCTAGCTTTTCTTAGCAAGAATTAGTTAGTTTGAAGCTATCAAATCTTGCAATTAATGCCATCAATATAAAGACATATCACGCCCTATTTTATCAAACAAATCTCCTCATTGTTTTGTTAATTTTATTGTTATAATCTTATAATCATATAAATTTTATGAGAGCAAGTGTATGATTCTTTGCTTGGGATTATAAAAAAACTTATTTTCATATGCACCCCATCTTATCAAATAAATCTCTTTATTGTTTTATTAATTTTATTAGTATAATGTCAATTGCCATATAAATTTTATAAGAGCAAGTCCAGAGCAAGTCTATAATTCTTTTGTTTGAAATTATAAAAAAAATTATATTTAATTCATTTAGAACGTAAATCTAATTCTAAATAAATTGAGACATAGAATCTTTTTTTTGAAAGACTAGCCCCTTGTTTAAAAGGATTAAAAATAAGATTTTATTTTATTTTTAAATAAATTATTTTTTAAATAATATTTGGATTTAAGTTAAAAATATTTTATTTTATTTATAATTTTTATTTTAATTACATTTATATTATTATAAAATCCATCAAATTTATCAATGATTTCACTAGAATTCATTTTATCTAATTTAAAACATATGTAACACCATATATTTCATCCTTATTCTAACATTTTTTTACCTTATTAAAATCTTTTTTTTAATTAAATTTCATATATTTATCAATATGTATTAAACAAAAGAATATATTTATAAATAAATTTAAAATTATTATTTTTAACATAATTCTTAAATAATAGAATTCAAAAAATATATATATTTATAAATGAATTGAAATTATTATATTTTACATAATTTTTAAATAATAAAATTCGTTTATAAATAAAATAAATTCTATGAAATGAAATCAATTCTCAATCAAAGCATGAAGGATTTTCTTTGCCACCAACAATATCAGAATTGTTGGAGCCATGTTGCATGCTTGGCCGATTAGAGCAAAGAGACTTTCACACTTTATTTTATTATAATAGATTTTTATTACAATTGTTATAACTTCTCAAAAGTTTTAGCCACACCCAAAAAACCAAACGAATAAAAATGGTTGATTTTATATATGGCTGAGGTGGAGGGAATGAATCAACATCACACGTGCTTCCATAATCAAACAAGTACAAATCCGTTCAAAATGGTATAAAATTAATTAATTAAAAAAATAAATCTTTCCCTTAAAAATTCTCCTATACTTCTCCTCTCTTTTATCCCTTCACACAGCGCCTTTTCTCTCTCGAGTTTAAGGTTGGCGGCCTTCTGGCCTCTCAGACCATTACAACGTAAAGGACAATTACTCTGAGGTACCCATTTCAAATTTAGAACTTTTTCAATAAATTTTCATTCATAGAAAAAAAAAAAAATGATACTTGTTATTATATATCATTTTCCATCCTTGATACGGTTAAAATGTCACTTGGAGTTGCTTGTTTTGTTTAGTTTTGGAGGTTTCCTACTCCAGCGTGCCTTCTACCTCACAAACCCAACACATAAAAGCTGCAGCTTTTCATGGAATTTAGGATCTAGTCGATCTGAATTTTCACAATTTTCTGTTATTTTTTTTATGCCTGCCTATGCTGCATCAGAATTTTACCGCATTTAGAAGTTCAGCAGGAGTGAAGAAGGAATGAGTTTCTCAACAGACTTCAAAGCAATTGGATTATGGTTCAATGACAAGTAGCTGCCCTTGAGGTCGCCACTCCTTTATTTTTGCGCGCTCACCGCAAATTCTTGGTGAATTTTCATTCATCTGTTCTTCGCTTCTTCTATTTTTTTTTTTTTTCAGTTCTTTTTCTTATTTAATTCCATTTTGTGAAAAGAATTAGCTAGACTAATCCCAATGTGGTTGTTGGCAGGGTGATGGTGTTTTGTTCCGCTTGAGGGATCAATTTCTATAGTATCTGTACTCATTCGTGAATTCTGTCATAAAATGATTAATCATAAAATAGGAATCTGGTTGTAATTTATTTCTTATCTCCAGTCTCATAATATAAAAATCTCACACATTTGGTTGCTTATATTTGTTTGTGCTTTTGAACGATGCTTGTAAACAAGTATGATGCACCTAATGGACCCAGGTTTCATGTCTTTCTGATTCGAACCGCTTTTCATTTTCTTCAAAACCACTTCTTTCCATGCATAGCTCAAGCCCACTCTCTGAACCAGTATACTTCTGAAAATTTGAAAAGTACCCTAGTTAGTGTTTGAAATTGTTGGGTAAGAGTTTCTCATGCTTTCATACGGTTTAAATTATCATGTGTGTTTCAACAAATTTTGAATCTGTCTATTGAAAGTTATATTGCTCATGCTTTTCTTTGTTGATTGACCTTTGATTATATCTGTTATGATTAGAAAGAAGACACTAAGAATGGGTATATCAACACAACATGACAAATTCTCTATGGATTTTGTGATGGGAGGAGTAGCAGCAATCATATCCAAGAGTGCAGCTGCACCGATCGAGAGAGTGAAACTTTTATTGCAAAACCAAGGAGAAATGATAAAGAGAGGACGACTCAACAGACCGTATCTGGGTATATCTGATTGCTTTAAGAGGGTCCTGATGGAGGAGGGTTTGTTTGCCTTCTGGAGGGGCAACCAAGCCAATGTTATAAGATATTTCCCAACACAGGTGAGTCATTCACTTTGCTGACATTCTGTTTGCTGTCAATTATCTGTATTTATCCCAGCTGTTTGTTGTCAAGGTCACTCCCTAATTTCCTTGATATCTGAATATGATGTCCGGTGATCCTTTTGTTCATTGCTGACATCACAGTGTAATTTGTGCTCAACATACCCAAACATGTCAACTTTTATTGGCCAGATATAAAGTAAATATCAAATATTGGCCCTAGAAATTTCTCATCTACTAAAATGCACGTGGAAGGGAAACCATTGGTTTCTTCAAGTCATTCTGCCGTCCCATCTATTTCTGTACTCCTGTAAAATGAGCAACTATGTTATTTATCATAATTTTATGTCTTGAACTTTTAGAATAATATTTGGACAAACAGTTAATTTGTCTATAGGCTTTCAATTTTGCATTCAAAGGTTACTTCAAAAACATTTTTGGGCATTCCAAAGAGAGAGACGGGTACATTAAGTGGTTTGCTGGAAATGTGGCTTCAGGCAGTGCCGCAGGAGCGACTACTTCAGTTCTTCTGTATCATTTAGATTACGCCCGCACAAGACTGGGGACTGATACATTGCAGTGCTCAGCTAATGGTCAGCGCCAGTTTAAAGGGCTAGTTGACGTATACAGTAAAACATTATCAAGTGATGGAATTGTTGGCCTATATAGGGGATTCAGTGTTTCAATAATGGGAATCACCATGTATCGAGGCATGTACTTTGGGTTCTATGACACCCTGAAGCCTATTGTTTTGGTTGGACCTTTTGAGGTAAGCTTCTGTGCTTTGCTTTGTAAAACAGCCTGTGTAGTTCACAGCCTAGGGGAGGAGATATTGTCTAATACATCCAACTGAGCATTTTGACCTATTTTACATCGAACTTTGGCTTTTAACATTCATCTGTAGGACCTTTGGCAGCTCAAATAATAAATGCGTATTAGAAATATTAAGTTATCTATTCTTTCTTGCCATAACTTTGTATTCTTGTTGGTAACTATAGCACCTGAATGACTTGCAGGGAGTGATATGTATAATAGCAGTTGAATTCTTTGATGCCACGTCATATTCTGACATTCCAAGCCTGAGCCTATTTACTCATTTCTCTGCAGGGGAATTTTTTTGCTAGTTTCTTCTTAGGTTGGAGCATCACAACTTTCTCTGGGGTTTGTGCCTATCCATTTGACACACTCAGACGGAGGATGATGCTAACATCCGGACAGCCAAATAAGTATCGCAATGCAGTGCATGCATTTCATGAGATTGTTCGACATGAGGGTTTCTTAGTTCTATTTCGTGGAGTTACTGCAAATATGCTTCTCGGTGTCGCAGGAGCTGGGGTGCTTGCGGGATATGACCAGCTGCACGGACTCTTATCCAAACACAATCACTATAACGAGACACAGCGGAGAGTTTTGAAATGAACTTGCTGCAGTATGGATTTTTATACTGATGAATGTCAATAACTTGATTGAATTTAATTGGCCACCCCTAATAAAGAAGTTGAAAAAAAGGGAAGGGCAAAGAGAAGAACCAAACCAGACTGCATTGCAGTCCTTCAAAAAGCCTTGTTCTGTAAATGCCCCATGGTAAGTGGCTTACAATGTATTTAAACAAGGTCAGATTTCAATTAGTTTGTTTTAACAGGATTATAATTGACAGATGTTATCAGAAGAATTTTAACTTGAAAATAAAGCAAAAGAAAAAATTGCTTAGTGATGACATTTGATGAGAGTATGGCATTCCTTTTTCTCTATTGTTTTCTTTTAATTTGATGGAATTTCAAAATTTTTGACACCTTGTTCAAGGGTAGGAACATTATATAAAGTGCCTTATCTCATCTATGCATGCTAACATCAGATATATTCTATCATATATATAGGCACCAACGATGGCGTATTGTGTGTCTACATCGGCAGCATTATTTGCTGCATATAAGTTGCCCTTGTGCACTCTACCCTCCTTTAAAATCAAATAAAATCAAAATTTTCATACCACCAAGGCGGCTGGCCTAGTGCTACCAGATTATAATTTCATTTTAGATGACATGAATTTGACTCTCTTTGTTCCACCAAAAAAAAAAAGAAATTTTCATGGTTAAATTTCTTTGGTTTTCGTTAATGTCTTGCTCTCTTGATTGTAAGCTAAAGGTTAACTATTATTATTTCTCTAATCCCAAGGTAAGAAAATGTAATTTACTGTTAAAAATATGTTTCGTTTCAAAGAATCAAAATATGATGTATTAATGACCTTGTCCCCATCATTGTAGAAACAACAAAAAAATGCTACTTTGAAAAAGCATATTTTCCGTTTCAAACTATGTGGACATCACATTCTCAATGCACAAGTGTTATCAAAAAGGCTTGGACAACTTCTTTCCTGGACTCAGTTGCCTTCAATTTCAATTTTAAGCTAAATCAAATTTAGAAACTACTAAGAGATAGGGATAATGAATGTCTTGATAAAATCTATCATCAGATTAAAAACTTGGAACCCCAACTAGATGCCTTACAGCAAGACCATATATATAACCACCAAAAAGAAAGCAATCTTAAGCGCCAGTTGGAATATTTTTTATCATGTCAGGAATTGAGTTAGGCCCAAAAAGCTAGGCAGTTATGGCTCATTACGAGAGACAAAAACACTAAATATTTTCATACATTAGTATCTCATAGGATAGCTAAGGCAAGGATCTGACAACCAAAGAGTTTATTATAATGACCCTCAAAGCATAAAGCAACTAACTTGTGATAGGTTCACGACTAGATTATATCAACAGTTTTGAAGCATTATTGATGGGGATGTAACTAGCATGATCCTCTATTTCATGAATAGAGGCTACTTGTTAAGAGTGTTGAATCAAACTCTAATCTGTTTAATTCCAAAAAGGCAACTGTCAAGAATCCTTCAAGGACATCAAACCCATAAGCCTTTGTAATATGACATACAAATTTATTTCTAAGCTGTTAGTCTTAAAGCTGCAACCTTTTCTTGATGAATTGACCTCTTCATACTAAAAAGCTTTCATAAAAGATAGGAATATTATTGACAATATTAGAGTGCCAGATTCTAGTGGTTTAGGGATGTAGATAAGGTTGGGTTCCATTTTCTAGCATAGGATAAAATTTCACTGCCCACAAAGGAGAGTGATCTAGAACTGATCCTATGGATGCTATAAAAATGAGGCTATGCTTGCAAAGCAATTTTGGAAAATCATGCTTAGACCAAATTCTCTCATGAGCAGGTTAATTGTTAACAAATATGGTAAGGGATCATTAGAAGATATTGATAAAGATCATTCCAATGCTCCTTAAAGGTGGAGGTAGATTTAACAAACCTCTTCTATCATCACAAAGAACCTTAAGTTGCAAATGGGTACAGGCAAAGATATTATATTATCAAGTAGACAATGGTGGCCTTGTGCAAATATGTTGTCTCAAGATCTACATCTTGTAGCAGATTTAAGGAACCCAAATAGACATTGGAATCTCCTAAAGATCTATAAAAAATATCCTCCTCTTATGGCTCAAAAAGTGTTGCTTACCCTTTATTCTATTTTAGGGGCCTCGGATTGGTTAGTTTGGACAGAATCTCCTAATGGACTTTATTTTGTCAACAAAGGCTACAACCTCATCTTGAAGATCACCAATCATACCATCACTCAAGCCAACTCTTCAATCAATTGTCAATGGCAACAAGTCTGGTCTTTCCCTCTCCCCTAGAGAGTCATCATTTTTGTGTGGAAACTCTGCCACAGAATCCTCTGCACAATAGACCTTCTTAACTCCAAGAACATCAGAGTACCAAATGTTGGTGTTTTCTGCAATAAAGCCAATGAGACTATCAATCACATATTTCTCTAATGCCCTTTTGTAAAGGCTCTTTGGTTTGGCTCTTCACTCAGTATCAAGTGGGAATTGATCAATTCTCAAAATGTAGGAGCTTGGTTGGAATCTTGTTTCTAAGTTGCAATTAAAGCCCTTAACATTATTATGGAGCTTGCTCATCCCATCATCTTAGAAACTAGATGATCTTCCAAGGTAAATCTCCTGATATCATGGAAGCTCTTCAATTGTTGAATTGATGGCAAAGAGAGTAGAAAGCTAGCCTTTTTTCTGCCAAGCTTCTCAAAGCACAAGCTTGTTGATTAGATTCCATTAGATATCTATCCTTCGTTGGGTATTTCCTCGGTGATTATTGTGGCCAGAGTTCAAAGACATCATTTAAGGCATTGCATCTGCCAGTGCATCCTAATAAAGGGTAGTCTTCTATGTTAGTTGGTTTGTTCTGCACCAAGTCTATGCAAGCCCCATCCCATACCTTTCTCACTGCCCTTAGAATGCATCACCAAACCCTCTTTCTTTCACAACTTTCAAGCTTGCAAGTGTACTTCCATCATAAGTTTCTAGCCAAAATGATTAAGGATAGGCAATGCAACAATGTAGATCTTAGGAATATTTGCATAGACATCCAGCTTCTTCTAGAAAGCTTCCGCAAAGTCACCATCTTAGTGGATGGAGACCAATGCGAGTTGCTCCTAAGACCATTCAGTTACCTTAAATGCCACATGCGAGGTGCTATGGATATTTGGTCGTTTCTTCATATATAGTTTTCCTGGCTAGTAGTTTATTATTTTGTTTCCCCCATTTTGTTTCAGTGTGTATCATAAAAAAATGATGTATTATATTATTGTAAATGTTACTAATTTGTTATTTCAAAAAGGATTAGTAGAGGTTTTAGTCTTATAATTTTATTAAATTTATAATTTAGTCCTTATAGTTTTATTTTGTGTAATTATATTTTAAAGTTTAAAATTATTTGTCATTAAATTTTTATTGTCAAACTAATGTTAAATCCAATTAATAGATTCTATATATTTATTAAATTATATATTGACATTTTATTTTTATTGACTCACTATGTTTATTTCATCAAAAAATTCATTTATTGATTTTTGGCTATCATATAAAAAAGATTATTTTAATTATTTTCTTTAGAATAAGAAAAAAGAATCTTTATATCAATAAGGATTAAAAATGTTAAATTTTTTGTCCTAAAATTATTGATGAAAAACAATAAAGGAGTTGAAAGAATGAATCTCAACTGGATTATAAATTATCTTATTACTTGAATTTAATCCAAATTGATAGTGGAGATTTAATTATAAATTATTTTAAAAATTATAATATAATTATATAAAATAAAATTATAAGGATTAAATTATAAATTCAGTAATTAGATTGTAAGTTATTATATTACTTAGATTTGATATAAATTGACGGTGAGACATAACTATAAATTATTTTAAACTTTATGATATAATTACTAATATTGGGAAAATGAGCTAACTGAACCCATGTGGGTTGTTAGCCTATACAGTTTGACCCATTTAAACTCGTATTTAAACAGATTTATTTTTGTGATGTTTAACTCAACCCTAAGACAGATGCTACAGGCCAATTCACTTACATATAAACATATAAAATTAAAAAAATAATATTAATTAAAAAAGAAAAATAGAAAACAACTTAATAAAAAAAATCTAAAAATATTAAAATATATATTGTCATTAACAAATATGTCATATATAACATCATGTTTTTATAAAATCATATAAATTTTTTTAACTCATTTAATTTTTATTAAAATGAATTTATTTATTTATATTTTTCAAAAAAATAAACGGATCAACTTGCAAGTTAGTCCGCATGGATTGTGAATTAAAATGAACTAATTCATTTAGACGCACATTTAAACGAATCTTTCTCTTTCTTTCTTTTTTTTAAGTCCAACCCATAAAAAATGAACATGGACATAGGCTAGCTCACAAGCTTAGGTCCTTATTCCCAGTGTTAGTAATTATATAAAATAAAATTATAAAAATTAAATTATAAATTATCTTGTTATTTAGATTTAATACAAATTAATAATGAAAGCTTAATCATAAATTATTTTCAATTTTATGATATAATATTCAAATAAAACTATAAAGATTAAATTACAAATTTAATAAAATTATAAAGACTAAAATTCTATTAATATTTTTCTAAAATATTAGAAAAAAATAAATATAATCATCTTTGTAAATATCATTTGTCTTTTTTTTTTTGGTAAAGAAAAGATAGAGTTAGAGGATACATAATCAAGAAAAGTTGAATGTAGAATGCAAAATGCCAACAATTCCACAATTTTTTTTATGCTATTTTGATCTAAATCTAAAAAATAAATTAACAATTAAATTGGGGTTGGACTTCCACGCTCCAGCACGGAATCAAGGCATAGAAGCCTTGGAGTGGCCGCTTGGTTTGCTCTTGGAAAATGACAGTACTGGTGGACTGTAACGGTGGATAGCTGGATCTGGTCCTGGCAATTAGGTCAGTGCCCCCATTTGCTTCACAATAACCTTTTTGGAAAGTGAATTTTACAATGGCCCTAATGTATTATCATCCAATTTCCACTACATCCTAGGTTTATTACGATATCTCAAAATTTTATTATTCTATTTTTTAGTGCAGACTAGAATTATTAAATTTAGTTATTGGTTATTTTATTAAAATTTATAATATTTGATGATTGCTTGAAAGGTATAAAAAATATATTTAATGTTTAGGGAAATTAATTTTAAGTTAGATTAGTGGTATTAATTATTATAACTATGGTTTAATTTATATATTAAATTTAAACAGATCAGTAATATTATTAAATTAATTCTTGGATATTTGATCAAAATTTACATTTTGTGGTGATTGTTTGAAAAGTATAGAAAATATATTTATTAATTAGAAAATTTGATTTTAAGTTTGGTTAGTGATAGTAATTTTTGTAATTATTATAACTCTGGTTTAATTTTCATACTAAATTTAAATAGATGTTGAGTTTTATTAAATTTAATTTTTGGTTACTTGATCAAAATTTATATTATGCAGTGATTGCTTGAAAAGAAAAAAAATTTATTATTTATGAAAATGTATTTTGCCGGTTCTTTTAAATTTTATTTGACAATTTCAAGTGATTGATTGCTTTATGCTTTTATGAGATTTTTGTTATCTAGATCATAGGTTCATAAAAAATCTACCACCATATATAACCGTTCAATTTTTCCCTAAAAAAAATCTATTTTTTTTGGGTTAGAAACAATCGACAATATGGCTAACACTAATTTCTTGACAAATAAATATTGGATATATGTATGTTATATTGGATAAAATATTTGAAATATAACTGTATAAATAAATTACAATGGATGTTGTAAATATAAGATAATTTATGCATATATTTATATTTTTAAATATCCTTAGTTGTTGAATAACTGAGAAAATGGGATATTAATTATTCATGAGTAAATGAACATATGTTATGTCACATTTTTTGAAAGAATATAGTAATCTCATACATTGTTCGATATGAAGATATTTGTACAAACATGTGGGCATATGTTATAAAACATATGATTGTATTGACCTGCCATAAGAAACCATATGAAATATTACCATGTGTCAATGAATTTCTCATGCGAAAATTAGTGTAAATGATATTTAGATTTGAGACCAACCCAATACCATATATATAGAGTTGTGTACTTTGATTTTATTTTAGGCTTGTACTTTTAATGATTAGATATGAATAATTTTGGGAGTACTGTAAAGTACATGAATGTAGTGATTGATCAAGATGAAATTCATCCTCCTTGGTAACAAAGGAAAACTATTATAAAGATGTTTTGACATTTATACTATGATCAAAATCATAATCTTGTGAATTAATGATACATAAAAGAATTTCTATGTATAATTAATTAATGATACATAAGTGCTTTAATTCAATTGAGCTTATAGAAGCTTGTAAACAAATTCATTACCAACATGCACGAAAACCTAATGGGCCACACATAATAGAATTGCTTTAATCCAAAATCAAAGAAAAAGTTAAAATGCAAAATATTATGAATTCAAGAGTTGAATTGGGTGAACATCTTGGAAATTTAAAATGATTAATTAAATATTCTAATGTGATTAGAAGTGTTGATTAATTAATGATTTAATAATTTTAATCAAGATTATAATTATTAAATAGTAATAAATTTTCATTGTTAATATTTAAATGTTATAGAATATTTATATTAACACTAGAGGAGATCTTGAGTAGAGGAATGGTTCTTCACTTAGAAAAATTATTGTAATTAAGTAAAACAAATAAAGAATGATTATATAAGAGAGTTTATGAGCTTATACTCATAGGAAAGTGCTTGAGCTTGTTAAACACAAAAGAGGGAGCATGAGGTTAAAGAGTATGGACTTATTAGACCAAATCAACTACACTAGTCATTTAGCCCGTCTACTTGGAGTAGACAGCACAAGCAAGGGGAAACCCTAACTTATGTGTCACTTATGATTGCTTCCCCACTCTTGCTTATGCTCCAAAGTCTTCTATTTAAAGATGAAGGAAGCCAAACTATTTATCATATCAATTTAGCCTTAGCATATATGTTATGTACCAACTTTCTTTGTATGATCTCACTTCTCATCTCCTCTTTCCATTTAAACACCAACCTTACCTTAATGAATTTATGATTCCTTAAAGAGTTAGCACCTCTTAATTTGAGTGGTTTATTTTTCTATTCTATCTGTTATGTGAACTTGGTGGAAACTTTAAATCAAACTAGTTTGTATGGATTACTGTTGGTGTTGGAGATCAAATCCGAAGAAGTTGCGCGAAGACAATCCAAAAGATTTGATCGTGGGGCTAATTGGAGGGTTCGTGGAATTACTTGAAGATCAAATTCAGATTTGACCAAGGAATTTGAGAACAACTCTTAAGTAGGTATAATTTAAATGGCTAATTTAAATTTTACTTTGCTTACAAATTAATTTGTAAATAACATAATCTAGGTTTGAGAAAATTTTAAAATTTCCTTGTGTATACTTGATGCTTTGATAGACATATTTGATGTCTTTCGATCCAATTTTCCCCAACATGATATTAGAGCCCATGTTATTTTCTATTAATTCATGATTAAAGATTTGATTGTTATGGTGATAATAAAGATTTTATGCATATTATAGTTTGGTTTTATATGATCAAAGTTTTCCATTCAAAGTGCATAATTTTTCTATAGAAAGATTTTCAAAAACTAATATAGATTGGATCTACCCTTCGAATGAAAAATTCTCCGAAGAAGAGCTAGCTAGCTATTATAGTAGCTTGTTGGTCGAAAATGGCAACATAAGTTAGCCAGACTAACTACTGGCCATGGAAGAAACAAGTTGGCTGGAACTCTGTTGGTTGGACGACAAGGTTGGTTTGTTTTTTTGGCCACCATTGATGGTGGTGCCGCTCATCTTGATTAATTATGATGAAAATTAATCAGCCCCGTGATTTAATTACACATATATAATTTAGGAAACTAATTGTAATCACAACCAATTTTGAGAGTCTAAATTGTATTTATGTGATTATGGAAACTTTTCTTAACTTTAAATCTAATTTAAATATGATTATAAATTGATTGGAAATAATTTTGAAAATTTTTCTTTTATTTTACTAATTAACACAAATTGATCAGAAATAATTTTGCAAGCTTTCATTTATTTTATTTACATGATTCTAAAGTTTTGAAAGTTTTATGAAATTGACAAATTAATTGATTTTGGAATTAATTAAGATTAATTTTCAAAATAGATTGATTGTAATATTTGATTATAGAATCAAATTAGTCAGCTTATTCAAATTTAAGGGTCCCAGATAAATTGTAATAATAATGCAGAACTTGCCCTTATTCCTTTAGGGGAATTTATATACTCCTTTGATTTTGAAAACTCTTTGAATTTGACAAGAATGTAAAGAATTATTTTGTATTAAGAAACATAGCAGAAAATTAATCAGAGAATGTCTAGAATATTAATTGTGTAGCAAGAATGTAAATGTAGGAGCGGAAAGATAAAGATTCACTACACAAGGTTTTTAAAGTGGTTCAACTTGAATCGAAATCGCAATTCAAGTCTACTCCATAGGATAATTTTCAATCAGATTACCACTTTTATTATTAAAACATCAAGGTTAAAACAGGCTCCTGAAATGCTAGTTTTACACATAAGAATTATAATAGGAATATTGCTAACTAAGAAGATTTTTACCTGGCTCTTCCAAACCTAAAATAACTATAAGAATTTCAACAGGTTTTTGCTAACCTAAACAAGATTCCTATTAATCTAGAAAACTCAAAAAGAAAAGATCAAGATAAGGTAGAAAATACAATACCAAAAAGTTTGAGATGAAATCTCAAACAACTAATGTGAATTTTGTAGAAATTTGATTTGAAATCCTTTTGTTTCAAAGATGTAATGAGGTAGAATCAAATCTGAATAAGCTCTGATTGCTTTGTGTTTTTCACACTTGAAGAAGAGAGAAAGATATGAAAAACTGATAAAAACTGAAAGTGGTTAGGGGTTTTATAATTGCTGTAATTGACTGTAATAAAATAACTAATTTTCAGCTTATGAATTGATTCAAACCAAAATCCTAACCTTCAATTTAAAAAAAAAATTCAAAACTTTTCTTCATGAATCGATTCATACAGATTTTTTAACTTGAATCTTGAATTGATTAGTGAATCGATTCATAAAGTATAAAATCATTTTATAAAACCTATACTTATAAAAAAAATTGTTTGAAAAATATTTGATTTTTTGCTTTCTTCAAGTGATTTATATATGCCTCATTATATGAGATAAACAATATTTTCTTGAATCAAATCTCATTTGAATTCACTTACAAGAGATCCTATAAAAATAAGATAATTGCTAACTTTAATTTTGATCTTTTGAATCACATATACTTTGAACTTGCAAAACAAACAAAAATAAATAGTGAAATATACTGTCAAATAACGATTTAGACTGAAATTGTTTTTCAACATAAAAATCAAGAAAAATATGTAGTTAGGGTAACCTAGGCTAACAAACTTAAATCCTAATTAAATAACTTGAGGCCATAATTTGAATCAAGTAGCTAACATTATATGCTTTCTTATCTTATATGTATCATATATACTTGAATGAATGGAAAGATGATTATGGACCAAAGGTTTTTATGAATATAATATATATTCTAATTTTGGGTGTTTTTATTAAATAGGGCCTATATGTCATGCCTTTCTTTGTACTTCTAGAATGTAATTTTTTTTTTTCATCTTACTCTTTTTGAATGTAACTCAAGGTTTATTATATACGATGTAATTAGTTACATATGATAGAATTTAGGAAATTTTATTTTTCATTTGGAAGAAGAAGAAGGTGCCTAAGTGATGATGCATGGCAGGAGGCACAAATCATGGAGATTCTTCCCTTTCATAGCTCAAGGGAATAATTTGTATTGGTCCATAACTATCCCATATATATTAAGCATGCATGTGATTTATTTGTATGATATAAATGGTGATGTATGTTTGATATAGACCAATAAATGTATGCATGAATATGATTTATATCGTGACATGAATAGGATGTATGTATGACGTTGTTTAGTACACGAGCCGTTTAATAGTTAAGTCCTAAACTAACTAAAAGATCCCTCACTAATTTAAGTTGCATGTTAAGAATATGGTTCAACACTAGCTATCAAAATAATGATAAGTAGATATCGATTTCGTGATAACTTTTTAGGCCCCGTCAAGGTTACACCACATATTTCATTTTTCTATTATTAGAATATGAATAATATTCTTGTTTGATGGTTTCAACTTAGCAAACATGTATTGTTTGGATGACCTCCATCATGACTATGCAGTGTTTAGGTGAAATTAGGTTTCACTTTGAACATTATAAACAAAAAGTTATTAATAATGTTTGATATGTTGGATAATAAATGACAAAGAGTTGTCAACCTAATGATTATGAGTTACATGGAGAGGTAATTGATAAGCTAAGTTATCTACCTAATCTAATTTATTTGGATTCCTTGGCCTCTGTCAAGTTCAAGTAAATTAGATTGGGGTCCTAACCTAATACGATTATTATCCAACGTGATAATTCAATTCTAAGACATAAGATCATTGAAATTGAAGAAAATAGTGGGAGTTCATTTTATTAAAGTCCATATAAAATGAACATTAGGCTTAGATATTAATCTGCTCTATTGAAGGTTGTTAAAATGATGAATAATATCTCCTTAAGAAACATACTAACTGATAATAAGGTAATCAAGCCAAATTACATGGATTAGTTATGGACCTTGAAGATTATCCTTAAGCCAGAAGAGATAGCCTACATCCTTGAGATGGATCCTTATGTACCTCCACCTAAAGGTTCAGAATATGAAAGTTTTGACTTTGATGCTCACTTAAAACACAAGGAAATTCTAAACAAGTAGCATGTGTGATGTTATTCAATGTCTCCTGAGTTTCAGAAGTAGCATGAAAATATGACTCCCTCTAGATGATCTTACATTTGTTAGACTTTTAATAAAGCACATGCTTATATAGAGAGATATCAGGTCTCTCATGAATTGTTCAATTGCAAAATAGTTGGGGGATCATCTATTACAACTTATGTGATAAAGATCAGGTTAATAAAGAGATTGGCCTAACTTGACTAAATGATCGACAATAATATTGCAATAAATGTCATATTGTATTATGGGCAATTTGTCATGAATTTCTTCATGAATAAGATAAAGATCTCTCTTGTAGAGTTGCCCAACATGCTTAAGACTGCTGAATTGACTTTCAAGAAAGAATAGCCTATACTAATGGTCAGTGCTTCTTCTAAGCCCAAGAAAGGAAAGAAAAAGAAGCCCAAGAAAAGTTCTAAGGCTAAGGTTAAGAAATCTAAATGAGGTGTGCAAAAGAAGAAATAGAGCGCTCCTAAAGGTATTTGCTACCATTGTGGAGTAAAAGGCCATAGGAAGTGAAATTGTAAAGCTTATCTTGTGACTATAAAGCTTAGAGAAACTTATACTCCAATTATCATTGTGATTGACATAAACTTGTCTTATTTTTCTACTAATTCTTAGGTATTAGATTTTAGTTGTAGCTCACACATTTGTAATAATGTGCAGAAACTAAGAAACATTAGAAGGCCTTAGAAAGGTGAAGTGAGCTTGCGAGTTGGGAATGGAGCAAAAATTGCAGCTATTAACATAGGTACCTATCTTTTAGAATTGACTACGGGGATTAATTCTAAAACTGAATAATTTTTATTATGTTCCTACAATTTCTAAGAATATTATTTCCATTTCTTGTTTAGACCAAGAAGGATTTGTTTTTATCTTTAAGAATAAAAGTTGTACTTTTTCATATGGTGACATATTTTATGGTAATGGTAAACTTGCTAATAAATTATATGTTCTAGAACTACGACAAGAGATCCTGAATATCATAAATAAGAAACCAAAGTTTAATGAATCCATAAATTTGTCTTATTTTTGGCATTGTAGACTTAGTCATATTAATGAACTAGAATCACAAAGTTACATAAAGATGGATATTTGGATACATTTGATTATGAATCATATGAAACTTATGAATCATATTTTATTAGGAAAATGACTAAGAAATCTTTTATCGAAAAAGATGAATGTGCCAAAGAAGTGCTAGAGTTAATACATAGTGATCCAATAACTACTTTAACAAGACGTGTATTTTCTTACTTCATCACCTTTACCAATGATTATCCTAGGTATAAGCATGTGTATTTAATGAATACAACTTTAAAGTCTTTGAAAAGTTCAAAGAATCAAAATTGAAGAAGAGAAATAAACTAGAAAAAGTATCAAGACACTTAGATTCAATTGAGGTGGAGAATACTAAAGCTAGGAATTTATGGACTATTTAAAAGAATTTAGGATTCTTTCACAATGGACTCCTTTGTAATGCCACAAAGGAATGGTGTTTCGAAAAGGAGAAACCATACCTTGCTTCACATGGTACATTCCATGCTGAACTTTGTAACTTTACTAATCTCTTTATGAGGTTAGAGTTTAGAAATTGTTGCATACATCTTTAACCATGTCCTATCAAAATCTGTTGCTAAGACATTGTACGAACTATGGCTTATGAAGAAACTAAGTTTTTCATACATGAAGATTTAAGGATATTTCACTTATGTGAAGTGAATCATCATAAATAAGTTATGATTTAATAGTGATAAATGTTTATTTATGGAATATCCTAAAGAAACCAGGGGTTACTACTTTTACTGTATTGATGAGCAAAAAGTGTTTGTCGTAACAAATACTGCCTTCTTGAAAAAAAATTTTATCCTTGAAAAGCTTAGTGGGAGTAAAGTAAAACTTGAAAAAGTTCAAGAGTTACAAAATAACATAGATCATACGATGATAAGCTTAAAGAGCTGAGATAAGTAATTAAGCTCAAAGTACACCTGTAGCCTAGAAAACTAGTAGAGAACATTGTGAACTTGAAAGATATGATTTTCCCTTTATACAAGAGAATGACAATGACCTTATTTGTTACCATGAAGTAATATCATATATTGATTTCTTGAAGTGGTGAGAAGCCATGAAATTTGAAATGGATTCAATGCATGAAAACCAAGTATAGGGACTTGGTCACTACACTTGAAAGAAAAACTCATTTAGTGCAAATGGGTTTTAAAGAGAAAGATTGATGCAAATGATGAAGTACAAACCTACAAGGCTAGGTTAGTGGCAAAAGGTTATGAACAAGTATAAGGAATTGGCTATGAGGAAACCTTTTGCTAATTGTTATATTGAAGTCCATTATGATTTTACTTGCAATAGTTGAATACCATAATTACTAGATTTGGCAAATAGATGTTAAAATAACTTTCTTTAATGGAAATCTGATATAGGATGTATATATGATACAACTTGAAGGTTTTATCTATAAGATCAAACCTACAAGGTATATAAGTTATAGAGGTCCATTTATGGACTAAAGCAAGCTTCATGGAGTTGGAATATCCTTTTTGATGAAGTAGTTAAATCATTTGACTTCATTAAGGACATTGATGAACCATGTATGTACAAAAAGGTTAGTCGGAGTGCAATCATCTTCTTTTTGCAATATGTAGATGACATATTACTTATAGGAAACAATATTTCCATGTTACAATCTGTCAAGTTATGATTATCCAAGACATTTTCCATGAAGGACTTGTGAGAAGCAAGCTTCATTCTGGTTATAAAGATTTATAAAGATAGATTTAAAAGGTTGCTTGGCCTTTCCCAATCCATATACATAGACAAGATGCTAAAGTGGTTTAGCATGGATGGGTCTAAGAAGGGGTTCTTACCCATGTTACATGGTGTTCACTTGTCTAAGAAGTAATGTCCTAAGATGGAAGATGAACAAAAACACATGAATGAGATTCCTTTTGCATCTGTAATAAGATCAATTATGTATGCCATGCTATATATATGGCCAGATATCTGCTATGCGTTAAGTGTTACTAGTAGATATTAAGCCAATCTAAGTGAAAATCATTAGAGTGTAGTCAATACCATCCTTAAGTACTTGAAAAGAACTAAGAATGCATTCTTGATATATGGAAGAGACCCAGGAATAAGATTTAGAGGTTTTAGAGATGCATGCTTTCAGTCAAATTAGGATGATTACAAATTACAGCTAAGATTTGTATTTACTTTGAATAGAAGTGCAATATGTTGGAAAAGTTCCAAGTTGTGCAATATGTAAGGTACTATAATAGATTCTATAACTGAATTCCCTGATGCTTTAGAAGTAGCACAAGAAGATGTTTAAATAAAAAAGTTATTAGCCTAGGCTATCCTGGCTATACATTTTCCTTGATTTTGATGCTGAAAATAAATTTAATTTATATCATAATCTAACTATATGAGTCTAAGTATTTATTTGTTCTGCAGGATTCCAAGTTATTCAAGGTTGATTAGAAGATTTACATTAGTCATAAGTCTTTTATCTGATTTCATAGGATCTTTTGTAAGTAAATCCTAAAACAATTTGAACCAATAAAATAATTTGATATGAGATAACAATAATCATTTTTAAATGAGTATTTGATCAAAGTTTTTCAAATAAACTCTTTATATGTTCTTTCACAAGTAAAACTTTTATAAAAGCTATTTTTGACCACTCGAATCGATTCACCAATTGATTCATGTAGAAAAACTTATGAAATCAAATCAATTCATGAAGAAAAGGTTTTGAAAAATTTCTTATTGAACGTTTGGAATTTTCTTTGAAATCGATTCACCAATTGATTTAACATCTATTATTAAAACACTCTGATTCAATTCACAAATCCATTCTCTGATTAATTTTCACATGAGTTGAATCACTTCATAAATTGATTAGTCTGTTATGAGTTTGTTACAATTAGTCATAACCATCACAAATCAATTCCAAAATAGAAAATCAATTTTTAAAATATTGGTTATCACAACTATAAAAACCCCAAACCTCATTTGTTTCACAACAATTCAAAATAGATTTACAACATATTTGTAGAGAAACTTTTAGAGCAAAACATGATCTAGCTATCTTAGTACTTTTCATCAAACAATTCAATCTTGGATTAACTTGCTAAAGGAATTACCTTAGATCATTAAGATATTCATATCAATTTGAGTATTGTATCTCTAACATTTTTCTCTCTATTTTCTATTTTGGATTTCTAAGTTTTAATAATCTGGATACAAAGGAAAAGGTTGATTTTCCCTTTGCATCCTTCTAGAATTGTGGGGTTGATTACAATTTGTAGGAGGTGCATTGAATTCTTGGTAGAATTTTCTAGTTGATAAGGTTGATTACAGTTGTAGGAGATTAGAGAATTTTTGTATCATAGGTAGGCATGAGCCCTGTAAAATCTTGTAAATTGGCATTTAGGAAGCCTAGTCAAATTTCTGTGAATTGTAATAAAAGAGATCATCCAGTTGAAGATTGATCCAGTGGAGTAGACTTGAATTGTGGTTTTAATTCAAGTTAAATGACTTTAAAATTTTTGTGTCTTGATCTTTTCTTTATCATCTTTATTGCTTTTGCTTATTTTTTTATTTTTACATAAATCTTGTTATCTATCTTCTTAATAACATGATTTAATTCTTGTCAATTAAAAGGACTTCTAGTGTGCATACTAAGTCTAATTGTAATTGATATAGTTGTAAAAGTCATTTGGAATCAATAAAATCAATGAGTATACAACATTCCCTTAAAGGAATAAGGGTAAGATCTAATTTTTTTTTTACCATATTTTAGGACCAATAGAAGTTCTTCAGAGAACTAGGGGAAGTTCCTGACATTATTATTATGATAAAAATGGAACCATAATACAAACTAAGAAATTGATATCTCATCAAATATCCAAACATGTCATGAGACATTACCATTTGATCAGAAAGATCATAAAGTGTAATAAAACAAGAATAGAAAGGATTACCACAAATGATAATGTAACTAATCCCTTTATTAAGGTTCTGTCCCATTAGAAGCTTAGATGTCATTTACAAAGAATTGATATTAGATATAATGGTGATTAGCTCTAGGTCAAGTAGGAGATTGTTAGTACAAGATGCCCTAAAGATAATTAGTTATAATGGTATGAATATTAAATATTTTAGCATATTTATTAAAATACAATGTTTTAGTCTCTTTATCAATTTAATTTTAAATATGTGTGTGTTATATGTGTGCTATATTGGATAAAATCCTTGAAATATAACTGTGTATAAATAAATTACAATGGAGACTGTAATTATGAGATAATTTATACATATAATTGTATTTCTAAATATCCATGGTTGTTGAATAATTGAGAAAACAAGATATCAAATATTCATGAGTAAACTATCATATGTTATGTCACATTCTTTAGGAGAATGTAGTGATCTCATACATAATTTGATATTGAGATATCTGCATAAACATATGGGTATATGCTATGGAACATATGACTAGATTAACTCACCATAAAAAATCATATAGAATGTTACCATGTGTTAATAGAGTTCTTATATGAAAGGTAGTGTAAATGGTGCTTAGACTTGATATCAATATAGTATCTTATGTATGGAGTTATGTACTTTAATTTTATTTTAGACTTGCACCTTTAAAGAGTATATACAAATAATCTTGGGCGCACCATGAAGTACATGAAGATAGTAATTGATCAAGATAGAATTCATCCTTCTTAGTAAGAAAGGAAAAATATTCTAAAGATATTTTGATATTTGTGCTATAAGCAAAATCATTGGCCTAAGCATTAATGATACATAAAAGAAGTTTTATGTATAATCAATTAATGATACATGAAAGGAATTTCATGTATGAATGATTGTGAGATAGCACATAGTCAAACATACACCTAAGATTGGATGTTTATAGGGTTGACACTTGAACCACACCTTAAGGCCAATTTGAATATCAAGGGAATTGAATTACACACTAATACCTTGTTGCAAAGGGTTTTGATTTGCACAAATTAATTCTTCGTATTTGAGGGTTCATAATGCTTTGCTAGAAACCAATCTTGATTTATGAATTTATTTGAACAATTTGGAGAAATTGTATTTAAATTAAAAGGAGTTTTAATTCAATGAAACTTATAGAAGCTTGTAAATAAATTTATTATCAACATGCATGGAAACCTAATGGGTCACACACCATAGAATCTTTTTGATCCAAAGTCAAAGAAAAAGTTGAAATGCAAATTGTTATGAATTCAAGAGTTAAATTGGGTGAACATCTTGGAAATTTGAAATGATTAATTAGGTATTCTAATGTGATTAGAAGTATGAATCAATCAATGATTTATTAATTCTAATGGATATTACAATTATTAAATAGTAGTAAATTTTTATTGTTGATATTTAAATGTTATGGAACATTTATATTAACACAGAAGAAGATCCTAGGTAGTAGAGTGGTTCTTCACTTAGAAAAATTATTTTAATGAATTAAAACAATTAGAGAATGATTATATAAGAGAGTTTATAAGTTTAGACTCATAAAAATGTGTTTGGGCTTATTGGACATAAAAGAAGGAGCATGCGGTTAAAAAATGTGGACTCTTTAGGTTAAAGAGGCTGTATGGTTTCACTTATAGTGAACTACACAAGCAAGGGGAAACCTTAGCTTGTGTGTTACTCATGATTGCTTCCCCACTCTTGCTTGTACTTCAAAATTTTTTATTTATCATATCAATTCAGCCCTAGCACATGTGTTGTGTACTAACTCTTTTTGTGTGATTTCACTTCATCTCTTTTTTATATTTAAACACCAACCTTGCCTTAGTGAATTTATGATTCCTTAGAGAGCTAGCACCTTTTATGTTGAATGATTGATTTTCCTATTCTACATATTATGTAAACTTGGTGGAGGTTTTAAATTAGATTGGCTTATGTGGATTACCGTTGGTGTTGGAAATTAAATCTAAAAAAGTTGCCTGAAGATAATCCAAGAGACTTGATAGTGGGGTTGGTTGGAAAGTCCGTGGAATTACTTGAAAATCAAATTCACATTTGATTAAAGATTTCAAGAACAACTCTTAAAAAGGTATAATTTAAATTGCTGATTTAAATTTTTCCTTGCTTGTGAATTAATTTATAAACAATATGATTTGGATTTGGAAAAATTTTTAAAAACTTTGTTGCACATACTTGATGCTTTGATCGACATATTTGATTTTTTTCAATCCAATTTTCCCTGACACTAACTAGAGTAATGAAGCCATGGCTAAGCAAGTTTACAAAGATGATTCTACCTCTGTCTTAAGATACAAATGCTACAAAGCAAGACAAAAGACACAAAAGATGCTTTTTGGTTAGTGAGAAAGCCATATTAAGAAATTATGGTCCTATGAAAGGATAGTTTTGTAAATTAATCTTAGATTTACAATGAATATTTCAATGGAAGCAAGTTTATTCCAAAGAATGTATGTCAGCTTGGATGCATTCAAGAAAGGATTTGTCCAAGGATATAGACCCATTATTGTACTTGATGGATGTTTCTCAAAAACTCCATATGGAGGTCAATTATTATGTGCAGTGGGTAGAGATGTAAATGAAATTATGTATCCTATTGCTTATGCTATATGTGAGAAAGAATGCAAGGATAATTAGGGTTAGTTTACAAATATCTTATTTAATGGCATTGGATTTTTTTCAAGAAAAAAGATGGGTGTTTATTAGTTAGCGAAAATAGATAATTTGTATATATATTTATTTAATATTCAGTGCCAAATTTCTCTTTTTAAAAAGTGTATTAGTTTTAAATTAGTGTATGCATTTATTTATTGGAATTGAAGGATATTTTAGAAGCTATGGATGTTGAGCATAGAAGGTATGTCAAGCACTTTTATGCAAATTTTAAAACAAAGAATTAAGGGAAGGCATTAAAAGATGCAGTGTGGAATTATGCAAAGGCTACAACTAAGGCTAAATTTAAGATGGAGATGAAAGATTTGGAGAAGATTTCTGGTCTTGCTCCAAACTGGCTAATGGAAAGAGATGTAAAACATTGGTCATAAAATACTTTCACAACTACAGCAAAAAGTGACACCCTAATGAACAACATTGTAGAAGAATTTAATAGTTTTGTTCTTGAGACGAGGGATAAGCCAATCCTAACAATGCTTATAATGATAAGGAGGATGCTAATAAAAAAGAATGCAACCAAGTTTTCAACTTTTTACTTCTAAATTGTGTATTTATTTTTTAGTTTTTCTTTTAATTTTGCTTGCTAATAAGAAGGTATGCTACCAAGATAAAGGGAATGCATAACTATCATGGTTCAATTTGTCCTAGAATCTAGAAAAAGTAAGAAAATAACAAAAAAGAAGTGATTTGTTGCTTTCCATACATGGTTGGTGAGAGTCTATTTGAAGTGGTTGTAGTCAATAATGGAAAATGACTTGTTGATTTAAATAAGAAGATGTGTGATAGCTATAAGTGGAACTCATTGGCATACCATGTGTTCATGTTTTTTCATGCATGAATATGTTGAAAATTCAAGCTAAATAATTTGTTCATAATTACTATATAAAGGAAACCTTCTTAGTAACATATTCACAAATGGCAAACCCAATACCAGAAGAACAGGCTTGGCTATAGAACACATTGAAATCAAACATCCAAAATATAAACTACTCATAGGAAGACCAAGAAAAGCTAGAAAAAGAACTACTAATGAACCTGTCAACCCATACCAAGCTACTAGAAAGGGTACCCATATTAAGTGTGGTAATTGTGGGCAATGGGGCACAAAGTCAAAGATTGTGCACACAAAATCAAAATGGAAGCAAAAACACTAAAAGGCCAGCAAGTAGAAGTAATAATGGAGGAACTAAAACCTCATAACCAAGCCACATAAAAGAGTCACAAACAAAACAACACTCAATAATGAAACACTCAGCAAAGTAACACTTATCAAAATAGCACTTAATAAAGCAACAATTAACAGAACAACACTTAGCCTAACTACACAAAATCGCATCTGTAGAAGTTACAAATCAGGAGGAAGAGTTCGACAGTGTATATGTGATTTATTATACTATGTTTTATAGATTTTTCTTTTCTTTTTTTTGCTATCAAGGTATTTTGTTCTAGTTTTTATGGAAAATACACAAGTCATTTTTTTGGCATCTAGATCTTGTGAAAAGAAAAGTTTTAATGGGTCATTTATGTGTAAGAGTCATTTTGCTTTGGTTTTCTATTATCCTTTTGTTGATGCATAATTCATAAAAAATACTACCTTCTTGACAATCTAATAAAGACTAACTAATGTTTCCATGGCCATTTTTTATAAATAGAGATAAAAATCAATTATAAATTTGGCTGATGATATAAAGTTATGTAAAGGCTTGAAATTTTCATTTTTTTATAAAAGAAAGTTTCCTAAATCATAGATATTCAAATATTACTTTGATATTTTATTGGCAATTAAAGAGTTTGAACAGTTACATTGATGGCTGTTAAGACTAGCATAGATGTTAGCCTAGGTTATTCTAGCTACATATTTCCTTGCTTTTGATGCTGAAAAATAATTTTAGTTTATATCACAATCTAACTACATGAGTTTGAGTGTTTATTTGTTTTGTAGGATTCAAATTTACTCAAAGTTGATCCAAAGATCTACATTAGTACTAAGTCTTTTATTTAATTTCATAGGATCTTTTGTAAGTAAATCCTAAAACAAGTTGATCCAATTATATATATATATATATATTAAAATAACGTGATTTGAGATAGCAATAATCATTCTTAAATGAGTATTTGATTAAAAGATTTTCAAATAAACTCTTCATGTGTTCTTTCACAAGTAGAACTTTTATAAAAACTATTTTTGACTACCCAAATTGATTCACCAATCAATTCATGTAGAAAAACTTGTGAAATCAACTAGAATTGATTCACCAATCGATTCATAAAGAAAAAGTTTTAAAAATTTTCTTACCAAAGGTTTGGAATTTTCTTTGAATTGATTTAACAACATCTATTTTCAAAAAACTATGATTTGATTCATAAATTAATTCACTGATGAATTTTCACATAATTGGAATCGATTCATAAATCGATTAGTCTGTTATGAGTTTGTTATAGTTAGTTATAATCATCATGAATCAATTTAAGAATAGAAAATCAATTTTTTAAAATGTCGATTATCATAACTATAAAAATGCCAAACCTCATTTGTTTCACAACAATTCAAAATAGATTTACAACTAATCTGTAGAGAAACTCTCAAAGCAAAAATGTGATCTAGCTATCTCATTACTTTTCATCAAATAATTCAATCTTGATTCAACTTGCTAAAAGATTTACCTTAGATCATTAAGATATCTATCTCAATTTGAATATTTTATCTTTAACATTTTCTCTCTTTATTTTCTATTTTATATTTCTAAGTTTTTGGAATTTAGGTATAGAGGAAGAGGTTGATCTTCCTTTTGCATCCTTCTAGAATTGTGAGGTAGATTACAATTGGTAGGAGGTGTATTGAATTCTTAGTAGAATCTTCTAACTAATGAGGTTTATCATAGCTATAAGAGATTAAAGAATTTTTGTGTCATAGGTAGGCAAGAGCCCTGTAAAAATCTTGTAAACTGGCATTTAAGAAGCCCAATTAAATTTTTGTGTATTGTAATAGAAGAGATCATCAGGTTGAGGATTGATCCAGTGGAGTAGACTTAAATTACGATTTCAATTCAAGTTAAACCACTTTATAATTTCTGTGTTTTGATCTTTTCTTTACTATCTTCGTTACTTCTGTATATTTTCTAATGTTTACATAAATTTTATAATCTGTCTTCTTAATAACCTGATTTAATTCTTGTCAATTAAAAGGACTTCTATTGTGCATACTAAATCTAATTGTAATTGATAGAGCTGTAAAAATCACTTGGATTCGATAAAATCAAAGAGTATATAAATGTTCCCCCTAAAGGAATAAGGGTAATATCCAAATTCATTTTTTTTATCATATTTTAAGACCAACAATAAATAATACACGGCTACTTGAGCTTAAAGCATTGGTGAGTCTAGGTCAATCCACAGAATAGCGATTAATTTTAGTGTATTAATAGTTGAAAATAAGGAGGTTTGTGATTATCTATTCAGAAATATTAATCAAACAAATTGTAATAAAATGAGCAAATAGAAGCAAAAGAAGAGGGGAAATTTAAAAGAAAAGCTTCAATTTAAGGAACTCTTGTAATCAATTCTGTGACTGATCATTGACACAAATATTTCATTCTTTTTTTAACCGCTTAGTCAAGAATCTAATTAAGCTTAACACCTAATCAATTCTTGCTAATTTCTTTCTAAATTAGCTAACCAGGCCCAGCACCCAATTAATCCTTATTATTGAATCAATTGAAGTCTAGCACTTTAACTGATTCACTAATAGTATTAAAATTTGAAAATACCAAGGCCAATTAATTAATTTACCACCAATAGAAAATCCATTAATTATCCCAAATTCTCTAGGAAAATTGACCTTCACTAGTGCACAATCAAGAACTCTATTGCCACTTAAGCCAAATAGCTATAAACAACATTACTTATAGAAATTCAACTAACAGTAAATCACAATGAATAATTAATTAACTGGCTATCTTTACTAATCATCTGAAGTAATTATTAGCATTAAAATAGAATCAAGAGAATCAGATTAGGAACAAATTAACAATAGAAGCAAGTCTCACAATCAACAAGAGAATTGATGTAGAATTTCCCTTAAATTGAATTGGAAGTTTGGCTACACATTAAAATAAAAATAGAAGTAAAAATAAAATAAAAGAGAAAAAAATAAAATGGGCTGGTGTTCTTACTCTAGTAGAGCTTCTCCTTTTCAAAAAAGTAGAGAGAATAAAAGATAATGAAGAGAATGAATACAATTAAGGTTCAATTGAGCTTTTATAAGAGTTTACTACACTGCCTCTACTTGAGCTGCTGATTAAGGCTAGAATGAGGCACAATTAGATGTAAGTCTCTTCATATGAAATGTAGTTTCATCTCTTAATAGTACAATGGCCTTAACCTAGCAAAAAAATTCGTTTCCTAGCTCAACATGTGGACTAAAAACCAAGATAGTCTGCTAGAGCATTTCAACCTGTAACAGGATTTATCACTTAGATCCACAACCTTGAAACTTAATGAAAACATTATAGTTTCACCTTAACATTACCATCAAAGTTATAGGGATGGATCTTAATTAGCCATTGGGCTTGGGTTTTTACCAAAATAAGGGTAGGAACTCCAATTATGATTAAAATACTAAAACTAATTTTAGGTCAACAAGTTAATACTTAGTTTCAATTTCTGAGCTTTATTTGACCTTTAATATAGATGAATTAGGCTTAGGACTCTGCATAATATTTGTAGAGCATTCTTTTAGCTTTATAAATACATAAGAATCACCCAAAAGCAAGGTTTAGAACTCAAGATGCACTGAAAAACCTGAAATAGTAACAGATTACTGACTTAATTCAATTAAACTTAAAAACTAACCAAACTACAAAAGCAATTATAAGTATCTAATTAAGCACATAAATATGATAAAAGACTAAGTATTAAAGAGATTTAAAATGTCTATAAATTGTGTTTTACTTTGGTATTATGTTATCTTTTTGTTGATGCATAATTTATAAACATACTACCTTATTGACAATTTAATGAAGATCAACTAATGTTTACATGGCCATTTCTTACAAATAGAGATAGAAATCAATTATAAATTTAAATAATGACATAAAGTTATGTAAAGGCTTGAAATTTCCATTTTTTCTAATAACTTAGTTATATGCATTATGAAATAGCTTTCGCAACTTATATACCTTAGGAACATTTAATTGTTGGAATTTGAGACAACAGCCATAGTTCTTATGGTTTATAATGCATAGTGGTCATTCATATTTCAGTGTAAGCACTTATGTTTTAACTCCTAAAGTATTGTTAGGGCAACTTGATTTAAATATTTCAATTTCTCTTTTAAAGGAGTTTGACTTTCCTAAAGCTTTAAGAGATTGGTTGGTTAGTTATTATTTCATATTTTTTAGGCATTTTTCCCTTATGTGCTATTCTTTATTCTACCTCAAAATTTTAATTATGTATAAACTCCCTAAAATGAGTTTATTTAATTAGTTCTTTTGTTATGACTAATGGGTTATGTTAACATGAATCTTTGTTATCTATTTGGAAGAAATTTTAACTTTAAGGGGTTATCGACTAATTGAAAGTTTATCACGTTTTCAAAGTTTAGGGGGTTATTTACATATGCCTTATAGTTTAGGGCTAATTTGCATTTTGGCCTTGTTTTTAACTTAAATTTCAAAGTTCAGAAGGTTATTTAAGTTATTTGTCACTTAAATACAAATAGAAATTATGTACATGCTATTAAGAGAGAAAGAATTATGAAGCCATGCTCTACATTGAGGTAGGCACATTTATTTATATTGAAAAATAAGTGAACAAAGTAGGGTTACAATAGGCCTATGACTCATTGGCCTATTTGGGCCTATAACTTACCTAACTTATTTACTAATGCCCCCTTCAAGCTAAAAGCATAATGTGAAGTGAAATGATCTGATCTATTGATACTACTAAAGAAATACTCAATAACCTTTTTCTGTGAAAGGTATTGTCTGCCTTCTACATCCAACTTTCAGTCAGTAATTTTACCAAGATCAAATATGAGAAAAATGTTTTAATTTTTAGTTTTCTTTTATCCTTAAAGGTTAAATCTTTACTGTTGGTAGTAGAATCCAATGACGAACCATCCATGATAAAGACTTGTACCATAATCTATTAAAAAATACCCAAAAAATTACAAAAAAATAAAAAATATCATAGATGTAGTAAGCAAACTACCAAAACAACCCCACAAGGTGGTCTAAAAGATGCTAAGGAGTGTCCCGTTGGAAGCACACCATTGGAGGAGCCTTCACACACCAAAAGATGCATCTGTGGGTTGGTCACGTTCACTGTCCTCTAATCTATTGGTCCATTAACCTAGATATCATTATCAGTCATCGAAGCTCCATCTAATGCCTCAAATAGAATTTGAACACTTGTTGTTTTCAATACAACCACTACCAAAAATAGATACCAAGTGTTATGGGCAAAATTTGGTCTTATGTGATAGAAAAGCAAAAGCCTAGCAGAAACTAAGAATCAGTTAAGGATAGCTCAGCTCGTTAAGGTTGCACCACCTCGCTAACCACAAGGTCAGGATGCAAGTGAAGCCTGAAGACAGAGAAACAACTTGCTAGAGTTCACCTCACTAGAAGAAAGCCAGCAGTGACACTAAGCCAAGTGTCTCAACTCGCAAAATAGGCACACTGCCCAGCCAAAGGCTCAGCAAGATAGAGCACCAGACAGACTCATATCAGGTCTCAAATCTAGCAGACAAGAGGGGCCCACCCGCAGAAAGTCATATATGAGAGCTGAATTGCAAGGTGTATATTTGTCTTATATATTTAATATTTGATGTAACTTATTTACAACATATAAAATTACAATTGTAACTTCCCACCTTCTATAAATAAGAGGAGGAGGATCCTTGTAGAACAGGCTAAAATTCCTATACTAAAACTTTATAGAATTCATTTCATATTGATAAAAGTTATTGTGGACGCAGGGACCAGTACTGCTTAGTTTTAGCTAAACTACATTAAAAAACACTGCATTCCATTGTTCTTCTTTCTTTCCACCATCTTCATCATCTTCTTTACTTTTTCGTTCAATTCATTAGAAAGCAATTTAGGGATACAAGGACTGCACCAGTTGACTGGAGTTTAGCGCAGAACCAAATTTTACCGTCAACATTTTGGCGTTAGAGGAAGGACCATCTGCTTTCTGAATTATTTTTTTGTTTGGCTACAATGGTGAGAAGAAAGATCACCAGAAGCTTAAGCACTATGGTTGCTCAGTCAGTAGATACTTCTATTACTAAAGCTTACCATCAGCCTACTATTGCCCCAGAAATTGAAGAAGCACAAATGTCTCATCAGCCACTGCCAGCGCTTAAGAACATGGTAAGAGAGTTAGCTAAAACTGTTAAAGCGTTGGCACAAGCACAAGCCTAGGGTGCATAGAGGTAAGAGGAAATTATAGCATAGCTGCGATAACTACATGAAGAAACTCAGAAGGAAACTCACAAGAATCACAATGGACAACAATCTGGAGGCTCATAGCAAGCTAAAAGCTCCAGCCCGTGATCTGAAACGTGAGACCCAATAATGAAGGAAGTCCTCCAAAGGTTGAAACAGCTAGAGGAATGCCCCCAATCTCAAAACAATCAACCTCGTCATGAGGAAAGCTCACCATTCTTTGTGGAGATTGAAAAGTAGCCCTTTTTATAGAAACTTAAAGTGCCTACGATCCCACTGTATGATGGAAACAATGATCCATATGACCATCTAGACGCATTCATGTCCAGATCGATCTTCAGACAATTGACCCTCTGGTCAAATGCCGCATCTTCCTGGCCACATTAGGGGGAATACCTCAAGCATAGTTCAGGAGCCTTCAGACTCATAGTGTTAATGGTTAGGAATCATGTCAAAAGAAATTCATCAATCAATGTCGAGCATTGAAAAAGTAACTCACACCCCCTGCCATCTCGCAATGATTTTTCGGCGCAAAAATGAATCGCTGAAGGACTATATAGCTAGGTTCAGGCATGAAGTCAACTCCATAGAAAATCCCTTAGAAGAGAGCATCCTAATGGCAATCTCAGTAGGACTATGCAAGGATAAAAAGCTATACAAAAGCCTCTAGTCTACAAGTCCCTGGCTTGAGATTTCACTGAATTCTATAAGTAAGCTGCCAAACAAATTAGATGGAAGGAAACCTTTGGCATGAAAGAGTTCAGGCATAAGGGTGAAATGCCCACCACTCCTCTGAGTAAAAAGAGGAGTGAAGAGAATCAAAGCAATGGCCACAGTAGCTAGCTTGCAGAGAAAGGTAAGATTAAGCGACCCCAGCACTGTGGTCGCTATGAAAGCTATAGTGTTCTATCTGATTCGCAAGATAGGATTTTTATGGTAGAATGAGATAGGGAAAATTTTAGGAAACCCAAGCCCCTTTCGACTCTTGGCAAATTCAAGAGCAATAAGGATAAATTTTGTGCCTACCATAATGACATTAGGCACAATACTTCAAAATGTTGGGCATTGAAGGATGCTATAGAAGATCTCATTAGGAGAGGTCGGTTACAAGATTATGCTGTAAGGCCATCAGAGCGACAAGCTCAATAGACTTAGTGAACCGCTGATCGAGAGCAAGAGCCATCTGTTAGAACCATATTCTGATCTTGTAATATCATAGTGAAGTTAATGAAAGTATTCCAAATTCTTGCCTAATTATCTCTAGCAAAATGCTGCCCAAAAGAGAAAAGCTATTCTATATTGATATCAAAAGCTAGCACAACCTAAAGCTCGCTGAGGTGTGGAGGCACTATTAAACACTAAAAAGCTAGTGCAGCCAAGAGCTCACTGAGGTGTGAAAGCACTATTAAACACTCAAAAGTCAGCATAGCTAAAATCTCGCTGAGATGCGAAGGCACTATTAAACACTTAAAAGTCAGTGCAACCAAAAGTTCACTGAGGTATGGAGGTCCTATTAAACACTCAAAAGCCAGCACAACCAAGAGTTCATTGAGGTGTAAAGGCACTATTAAACACTTAAAATCCAGTGTAGCCAAGAGCTCGCTAAGGTACAGAGGCACAATTAAACACTCAAAATTCAACAAAGAGCATTAAGCTCATATAGGCATGAAAGCATTAAAATGAATCTGTCACAGCTCTCATACATCCAAATGATCACAGCTCACGTGTGATCCCTCTTTCTGGGTGCAACTAGGATGCAACCTATTTGAATATCACTTATTGACTATAAGAGCACCTTGATTGCAAGATTTATTGACTGAATATGGTTGATTGGTCATCTAAATATCTTATTCAATTGAGCTTTATAGAAAAATGTATCATCAGAAAAGTGCAAGGCAACATTCAAGAGTGTCAAAGAAAGCTCATTCATTAAAGGCCTTATTCAACGAGGTAAAATTACATCAGAAGATGGGAAATATAGAGATAAAAGCATAAAGCCTAAAGCTATTACTTCCACAAAGAAGAAAAGAGCCGGCTCCTGAGAGATGAACTTCGACTGGCCAGAAAATTGATGAGTACAACTGCTTTTCAATCTTCTTCTTCTTATATCCCTCCTCACCCTACACCCTTTTTCCCGACTCGTGCCTAGAGCAACTCAAAAAACACATAGGAGTTTGGCTGGCAAGGCTAAAGCTCACGATAGAACCGTGAGGAGGTAATCCAAGATCTATATAAGACTCCCCCATAACCAGCATAAAGAGCTATCCACAGGAGTCATATGCAGTAGGCTATTCACGCCTCATGGTCTCCTGTAGTAGGCCATGCATGTCTCAAAATGCTTCACCAAAAGTTGAACTATCAGAAACATAGGGGGCCTAACTAAAGCTTCCATCAGGCCATTCCACGAAGAGGCAAGAAGAGCTTCTTAGGCTTTATAGACTGGTCTGGGTTCAATGACAGACCTAATGGATAATTGGCCATCTTAAATCAAACGGTCCAAAGAAAATGAGGCCATCACGCCAATGGCTATAGATCACAAATAGTAATAAGTATGGCCAAAGCAGCTGAAATAAAAGTCTAAAAGATAGAAAAGATAACACAGCAGTTTGAATACAAAGACTTTGATTGAAACTACAAACAAGGCCTCAGGAAAAATTGCAACTCCCAGTTTGCAAAGCAAACTGAGAGTTGGGGGGCTTATGTTAGGGGTAAAATCTAGTGTCATGTGAATAGAAAAGCAAAAGCCTAGTGGAGACTAAGAATCAGTTAAGAACAGCTCAGCTCAGCTCACTAACTATGAGGTCGGGATGCAAGTGAAGCCTGAAAATAGAGAAACAGCTCACTAGAGCTCACCTCGCTAAGAGCGAAGCTCGCCTCGCTGGAAGAAAGCCAACAACGACCTTGAGCCAAGTGTCTCAACTCACAAGACAGGCACACTACCTAGCCAAAGGCTCAACAAGATAGAGCACTAGACAAACTCATATCAGGTCTTAAATCCAATAGATAGAAGGGGTCCATCTGTAAAAAATCACTTGCAAGAGCTGAATTGCATGGTGTATACTTGTCTTGTACATTTAATATTTAATGTAACTTATTTACAGCTTGTAAAATTACAATTGTAACCTCCTACTTTCTATAAATAAAAAGAGGAGGACCTTTGTAGAACAGACTAAAATTACTATACTGAAACTCTGTAGAATTCAATTCAAATTAATAAAATTTATCATGGACGTAGAGACCAATATTATCTGATTTTAGCTAAACCATGTTAAAAAACGCTGCATTCCATTTTTCTTCTTCCTCTCCACCATCTTCATCATTTTTTTTACTTTCCCGTTCAATTCATCAGAAAGTAGTTTGGCGATATAAGGACTACACTGGTTGACTGGAGTTTGGCCTAGAACCAAATTTCACCATCAATGCCAAGATCTGGGTTTTTTTTTTGTCAAATACATGACTTTAAGTCATTACCAAAGCTACCGTGACCTAGTCACACATACATGGAAGGAAAAAAAAAGAAGCTTGGGAGAAGAAAATGATGGAACTTAGGTTAGTTGATTAAAGAAAAGGTTTCTAGGTTCTAGAATTTAGGAGGCTCTAAATACCATGTTAAGAGAGAAAGAATGCTTTATAATAAGGCAAGTGCATTTTTTTATATTGAAAAATAAGTGAACAAAGTACAATAGGCTTATAACTCATTGATCTATTTAGGCCTATAACTTACCTAGCTTATTTACTAAAACAAGGTAATTGTTAAACCACATCAAAAGAGCGTTGTCCCAGTGTGCCAATTGCTAACAAAATCAAATAAAAAAAATGATAAGATATACCCAATTGGAAATGAAAAATAAGTATTAGGATCTAATTTAAAACTTCTTTTAAATTACAGGGACCTAATTAAAAATTAAGTTAAATTATAGGGTGCAGGAGAGTAATTTAACCTTGAAATCTAAAAGAGTTATGTGACACTAGTCTTAAATGGGAGTTATTTGTATTTTGCTCCAAAAATCTTCATCATAATGAAACACTATTTTAGGCTTGAGAGTATTATCCCATCTAATCTAATAATATTGAATATGTGATGAAAGTAAAATAATGATAATAAAAAAGTATTAAAGAAATGGATGAAGAGAATCAAAGTAATAAAAAAAGAGTTTTTATCTTATTCACAATGGTGTAGAATCCTTATTTACAATCATTGATATATAGAACTCTAAGATTCAAGAGAGAATTAGATATAAACTTAGTGAGAATAAACTCAACTAGGATAATAACCTATAGATAAATCAAAGGAATATGATAGACATTCACATAAATATAATATTTATAACACTCTCTCTTGAATGTCCATTTTATAAAGAATATACCTCATTAAAACCTTCACTAGGAAGAAAAAACCCAATGGAAATCCATGAAAAGGAAAAAGAGTACATCATTCTTTTAGTGAATAATCTATCTCATTAAAAACCTTGCCAATAAAAACTCAATGGAAAAAATTGTTATGGAAAAAAGAGTGCAGTATGAGTTCAAATTTCCCTATTAGAAATGTTAAAATCTCTAAGTTAGTGTACTCTAATCTTATGAATCAACTTCTCAGATGTTGATGTAGGAAGTGCCTTCATGAAAAAATCTACTAAATTATCACTTGAACAGATTTGCTGAACATCAATATCATTATTCTTTTGAAGATCATGAGTGAAAGAGTTGTAGTAAAATATGCTTTATTTAGTTTCCTTTGATGTATCCTTTGTCAGTTGATCAATAGAAGTAACATTATCTTCATACAATCTTGTTAGAATATGTTTATTAGAATCCAAACTATATGTCTCTCGAATATGTTAAGTCATCAAACTTAGCTAAACACATTCTTGACTTGCCTCATGAATTGTTATTATATCTGCATGATTTGAAGAAGTAGCAGCTATAGTTTATTTTATTGAATGCCAAGATACAATTAAACCATTATATGCAAATAAATAGCCAGTTTAAATTTGAGCCTTGCATGGACCGGATAGAAATCCTGTATCTGTATAACTGATTAGTTCTGATCTAGACTTATGTGAATAAAATATTCCTATATTACTTATTTCTTAAAGACATCGAAATATATGTTTAATTCTATTCCAATACCTTTTGGTTAGAGAAAAATTATACCTTGCTAATAAACCTATATTATTAGCAAGAAAAATAGTACATCAATTGCACTAGGATATACTTCATGACTATCAAATTCTTAATTATTATCAAGAGGTCGAAAAAGATCCTTGTTAGCATTAAGTGATTGACCAACCATTGAAGTACTCAATGAATGTGATTTATTCATGTAAAATCGTTTTAAGACTTTTAGATGTAATTTAATTGATGAACAAATATTCCATCATTTAAATGCTCGATTTGTAAGCAAAGACAAAACTTTGTTTTTCCAAGATCTTCCATTTCAAACTCTTTTTTCATGTGCTTAATTGTCTTTGAAAACTATTCATAAGTTCCAATATTATTCAAATCATTAGTATATAACAAACTTAGGTTCAGATTTCTTTATAAAAACACAAGGATTTAAATTACTTTAATGCATACAAAGATCTTTGTAATTTAATTGAATACATTTTTCAAGAATTCAAATTGCATGCTTCAAGCATTTTAAATCCTTCAGAGATTTTCATATAATATCATTGTTAATGGTCATGCATGTAACTAAACCTATTAGACGCATATCAAGTTTTGGTATATTACTACCAAATTGTATCCACCCTATGCACATATATATATTTCTCATAGCTAATGATAATCCTTGTAAAAGCCTTTGTGTTTATATTCACAACTTCATTTTTCTCATTTTTTTTGGCATAATTATACATTTTTACCTTATTAGTTTTTCACCTTTTAGGTTTTTCATTGGTATAACACCTTCTTGTTGTTTCTTTACTTTGTAAGTAAATTGAAAATTTGCATTTTTGTCTAAATTGTGTCTTTTCTTTTTGGCCAATAATTGTACGTCATTCTTTTCTAAATATAAATTCAAAATTCTCACTTTTTCATAACATTTAGTGCTACATTGTATGAAAAATTTACTAACAACTATTTCCTTCTTGGTTCCAACGTTTACATTAGAGATATAATCAATTGAGATCTCTTTATTTCCATAAATTTTAAGTACCTGAACTTCTTCCAGAAGTTTGTCACTAATTATATCTTAAAATCTTTTAAGAGTATTTAACTTTTTAATAAGATCATTTTATTCATTTGTTCCTTTTTTTTTTATAATTTTTGAATTTGGAACCAATAGTTTTATCATACTTTTGGTATGTTATAAACTCATTTGCTATATAGTAAATTGATTGTCCTACTAGAACATCTATCCGAATTAGAGCATTTGCATATAATATATAACATTTATTTTCTCTTTAGGTCAATAATATAATTGACAATTAACTTGCCATCATTTATAAATCAATCATCTTTTGAACAACAAGTTCATATTATTTTGAGCGAGAATCAAGTGTTAGTATTGATGTCTTAGAGACAATTAGTTGTAATGACATAGATACTATATATCTTAGCATAATTAATAAACATGATGTTTTGGTCTCTTTATCAATTTAGTTTTAATGTATATATATATTTTGATATATGTATGCTATATTAGATAAAGTCCTTAAAATATAATTATGTATAGATAAGTTACAATTAGGATTGTAATTATGAGATAATTTATTTATGTATAGTTATATTTGTAAATATCCTTGATTGTTGAATAATTGAGAAAACAGGATATCAATTATTTATGAGTAAATCAATATATGTTATGTCATATTATTTTAGAAGAATAAAATGATCTCATACACTATAAATATGATAAAAATATCTGGATAAGGATATATGTTATGAAACATACTGCTATGAAAAACCATATGAAATGTTACTATGTGGCAATAAAATTTTCAAGTGAAAGGTAGTGTAAGTGATACTTAGACTTAAGATCAACATAGTATCTTATACATGGTGTTGTGTACTTTGATTTTACTCTATGCTTACACTCATAAAGAGTATATATGAATAATTGAGTTAGACCACGAAGTACATGAAGGTAATGATTGATCAAGAAAGAATTCATCCTCCTTGGTAAGAAAGAAAGATATTCAAAGATGCTTTGACATTTGTGCTATGATCAAAATCATATGCCTATATATTGATGATACATATAAAAAGAGTTTTATGTAAAATCAATTAATGATACATAAAAAGAGTTTTATGTATGAATGGTTGTGAAATAGCACATAGTCAAACATGCACCCATAATTGGATGTTCAAATTAGGGTTGACACTTAAACCATACTCTAAGTCCAATTTGAATATCAAAAGATGAATAGATTAAATTACACACTAACACCTTATCACAAAAAGGTTTTGATTTCCACAAGTCTATTCTTAGCGTTTGGGTGGTTATGATGCTTTATTGGAAGCCAATCATGATCAATAAATTTATTTGAATAATTTAGAAAAATTGTGTTTGAATTTAAAATAGTTTTAATTCAATTAAGCATATAAGCTTGTAAATAAATTCATTACCAACATAGATGGAAACCTAATGGGTCACATACAATAGAATCTCTTTAATACAAAGTCAAAGGAAAAGTTAAAATGCAAAATATTTTAAATTCAAGAGTTGAATTAGTGATCATCTTAGAAATTTGAAATAATTAATTAAGTGTTTTAATATGATTAGAAGTTTTAATTAATTAATGATATAATAATTCTAATAAAGATTACAATTATTAAATAGTACTAAATTTCTAATGTTAATATTCAAATGTTGTACAACATTTATAAAAATGTTGATGTCGGAATTTGGTTCATACTGATGGTCCCAAAATCTGGCCAACGGGAAGATGAGTTCTTGGATCCTATACTGCTTTCAAAGTGCACTAGGGGAAAGGGAGAGGAAGGTGTGTGGCTGAGGCGGTGTTTTTTACGTGATTCGACTAAATCCGAGCGGCACCAGACCCTACGTCCATGGTGGAGATTTTATTAACATTTCGAATTGTTTATACAGAGTATTGGCTTATAAAGATGCCGACCTCTCCTCCTCTTCTAACAATACATTCCTATTTATAGAGGAATGAAGAGTTACATGCATTAATTACAAGCTACAGTTGTGTTACATCGAGATATAAATGAAAAAGATAGTAAAAGACTATAATTCGACTGTTACAGGAAATAGGCAGTGGGGTGGGCCCCTCTAGTCGATTGGAGACTGGCATATATGTCTGCCACATGGGGCTGCTATCATCTTGAGCTAGGATTCCTAGCCCAGGGTCATTATGGAAAGTCACTGTAGTGAGCATGATGCTACTATAGCGAGGTAGCAAGTTCGAGCACAATGATCGATCCCTAATGAGCTGGTCTTCATGGTCACCTCGCTATCTCGCTGTCTGGTAGCGAGTGAGGTAAAGTTCGCTAGGAGCTCCCAGCGAGCTAGACGATCTAGCCTCTGGTAGGTTTAGATCTGTCGCATTCTTTCGAGGCTATTTTTTGCCTATAACATAAGCCCCCTAACTTTTGGTTTGCTTTACGCACCGAGTTTTGTAAGTTTTTCAAGGCTCGATTCGTATCTCCAATCAGTGTCCTTGTTTGATCGGATTGTCATGTCAGATGTTATTCTGTTCTATGTTAGGCCATGCTTTCTTCTGTTTGCCATTTTTGGCCGTTAGTGTGGCATTGTCGCTCGTTTTGGGCCATCGGATGAAGTTTAGTTGGATTTCTTCTGGATTCTTCAAAGGGCCGAGCGGGTCTTTTTATAGTCTGAGGAGTTCCTTCCTTCTGCCTCAAAGGAGTTCAATGGAGGAGACTGATGAGCCTCCTATGTTTTAGTGTCTTGGCTTCCAACAAAGCACGTTGAGATATGGATGGCCTATTACAGAATGTCGGGAGACATGGATAGCCCGTTACACTTGGCTCCATTGCAGGATCCGTCTGGAAGGCTCTTGGGGGATCTTGTGCTGATCTTGGGTTATTTTCCTCGACGTTGCTTATGGTGCTACTACCTGACCAGCTGGCTTTTATGACTTTTTGAATTGCTCTGGGTCTGGCTCAGAAGGACACGTTGGAGGAAAATAAGCAAGAACAACTGGAGGTCGTTATCCTTCCTATAGGCGAGAGCTCACTGATGGCCAGCTTTCTGCTCTTTTTACAGGAATGGTAGTGTCAGGCCTTGGAGCTTCTTACCTTTGTTTTTGTATTTCTTCTTCATCTGATGTAATCTTACCTTTCAGAGGCTCTTTGTTGTAACTTTCAAAATTTGTAATGGATGCTTAGTGCACTGCCGTATGTACATTTCTAATGATTAATGAAATGTTTTCTTTAGTCAATTGGCTATGTTTTAATTTTCTGCCCCCTTTTTTTTTGGTTGCTTTCAGCGAGTGAGAGTTAGGTCGCATGTGAGCTATGACTGACGAGAAGTTTGGTGTGTACCACGATTCTTTGGCTATATGCTAGTCGTGAATGTGTCGCATGAGAGCTGTGATAGGTTTACTCTAGCATTCCTACTATGTGGTGAGCTGATTGTCTATTGTTTAGTTTGGAAATGCTGTCGAGGTAGGCTCACGGACTGTCTTACCCTCGGCTGCGATGTAGGCTTTGGGCCGTCTCACCCTCAGACGTGAGGTAAGCTCTGGGGCTGTCTCACCCTCGGATGTGAGGTAGGCTCTAGGCCGTCTCACCCTTGGTTGTGAGGTAGGCTCTGGAGTTGTCTTGCCCCCGGATAGGCTTTGTGTTTGTGCTATCGTGAGGTAGGCTTTAGGCCATCTCACCCTCAGACGTGAGGTAGGCTCTGGGGCCGTCTCACCCTCGGACGTGAAGTAGGCTCTAGGCCGTCTCACCCTCGGACAGGTTTTGTTTTTGTTAACATGATGGCTTGTTGCATAGTGAGGTCGCACGTGAGTTCCACAGTGAGCTTATTGCTTTGTGGCCGGGGAATTTGTACCCTCGATCGCAATTATGAGATATGGCTTGCTCTGAAAGTATTGATGGGGTAGGCCTTGCGCCGTCTCACCCCCAGATGAATCCTTGCAATGATGGAGGTGAAGATTCTTTGTCTAGACAATGTCTTCTTGGCCAATCGGCAACTTTCATTGATTAAGCATAAAATAGTTTATACAACTAACCGCCATTGATAACAAAAAAGTGTTACAGGATTAGAATATGATTCTGATAGAGGGCTTAGGCTCTTGGGTGACAACTCGCTGAGCCTGCTGAGCATGCTTCCTCGGTGGCGTTACCACGTAATCCTGTAGTCAGCCTTTCCTAATGAGGTCTTCAATGGCATCTTTCAGTGCTTGACACTCTGAGGTGGTGTGTCCAGCCTCAT
>JANHAO010000520.1:0-40867 GCA_026873985.1 Saraca asoca | reverse complement strand
AATAATCTTGAGGCTACCCTTTGCATTTGTGTAGCTTTTGGTTGCAGAGATCACCTGGTAAGGGCCTGCCCTCTCTCTCTCTCTCGACCTTACTGATATTATTTATAGTTTGTCTAATGGTACTTTCTCTTTTACTTTCCTTAGATTAACTGGTTCTTAAAAATAATAGCTGCGATCTTAGATTTAATAGAATTGATTGGTTCAAAACCATTATGATCAGATTTTTTAAGGACTTGTGACATTCCCAGTTTTTATGGGTATGTGACATTCCTCTGTTCATGCCTGTTATCTGCAGGCTTTATTCTATTGGTTTTAGTGGTTTCCAGACCCTGAATGTGAAAACTATGGATGGAGACCAAACTGGCCTTTGTGGACATATCCAGAGAATGCTATTCGATGCTGTTTTAAAATATTGCGGAAGTGAAACATAACGCTAATTTAGTTGAATGAATCAACATGAGTTTCCTTGCTTTTACCCCCAGTTTTTTAAATTATGCATTTGTCTTGCTTTAATGGTCTACTGAATTATTGTTGCAAGTTTGCAACTCAACCCAACTGCACTTGTCTTGCTTTAATGAGTATAATTCACAGAATGCTCTTCTATATGTAACTAGGTGAGCTGGCTCTTTTCAGTTGCTCAATTCTGGTTTTGATTTTTTGTGGTGTGCCAATTCTTCAGGATGAGTTGTAGAAGCAGATTGCACGAATGCTGCGTGGCATCTGACATGTAGTATGTCATGGACGCGGGGATCGCAAGGCTCGTTATGAAGAAGGCCATTAATTTAGCTGGAATCAGAATGGCTCTTTGAAAGGAAAGAAAACTGGATGATGGAAGGCAGAGAGAGGACAGGATGAAAGAGCTGCTCTCTTTTCATTTAGGTGTAGTTGGCGGAGGAGCAAGGCATGTGTGCGTGGGAGAGAAACTAAGAGCTTAGATACGTCACTATAATTGTATAATAGTTGTGTAAAAATCAGGATTCACTTTTCTTCCTTTTACCACCACATCTAAAGGATATTTGTTCCAAGAAAGGGATAAAAGAATGAAAAAAAAAAAAAAAAGGAGAAGGTAATCTTTGAAATTCCTTGGCACTTTTTTAATCCTTTCGTGGATAATCAAAGCAAAGCAAAGCAAAGAATTTAAGGGGTTTGATTAGTTAAATGCACGTGAGCTACATCAAGAACAACCGCACAACATTAAAATATAGGTTAAAGTGTTTGTAGTTTTATTCCATTATTAGTTTAATCTTTATGGTTTAAAAGTTAGGAATTAAGTTTTTATGTTTATTTTATATCTAATAAAATACTTTTTGTTGCTATTTGATTAAATTCAATTAGTAATTGGTATATGTGTACAGCCTTTCATTGGTGCAATTTAATTTTTGTTGATAAAAAGGTTAATATGTCATTTGAATTTACATTTTAACTGGTAAATAGTGTAGAGGAAATTATAATATTTTATATATTTTGTTCTAAAATAAAAATTGAAGTCATGTATTTTTTTAGTTCATAAATTGTTAATAAAATATTGTATGTGTATCAAATTATTAAAAAGTTAATTAAGAAATGAGAGGTAAAATAAATATATATGAAAGAATTTAATTTTAAAATTTTAAACTACAAGAAATTAGTTAGAAATTGAGTAAAATTATAAGATAATAATGGCTAATTGAACCTAAAATATAAAAGAATGAAAGCAAGACTACAGGGTGGAATGAAATGTGATTGGTTGGATTTATAATGTCCTTCGGATGCTCATTTAAGTATTAAAAAAATTCATAATATTCTGTTCCCACATCGTTTTCCCTATACGGGTTAAAAGTCAGGAGAAGATGTGCAACAGTTTGTTTGGATTGGATGAAAATTATAGGATTAGAAAACGTAACGTGTTCACATTTGCTAAGTCTACAACTATTTATATTTTTTATGCCAGATTGCCATAAAACAGTCCTATCCAAAAACGACACCATATAATTGCTCCAAAGGTTTCTTTCGAAGTATTTACAAAGAAAAAACGTAATATAATTTTAATTTATTCATTTATAATTTAAAGTATTATAAAAAAATAATTTATAATTTATATTATTAATATTAATATTTCATTTAGATATAACAGATTTTATTATGTGATAGTCACATATTTTTTAATTAATCCATAAATTAATTCTAATTTTATCACATCACTCTCATTTCTTTTTTTATCTAAATTCGAAATGAAAGGAATTTTATAAAAAGTAAAAATAAATTTTATTCTAGAATTTCAAATTTAGGCGAAAGAGAAAATTAAACATAATAAAATAAAATTAAAGTTAGATTAGAGTTAATTAAAAAATATATAATTGATATATAATAAAATTCATTAAATTTAGATAAAAAATTAATATATATAAATAAAATATTAATAATATAAATTACATATTATCTCTATAGTAAAAAAAAAAAATTGAAAGTAAGGTGATATGATAAAATCTATTTTATCCATCTTATAATTATTCTGAGCATCTGAGAAATCCTACAACATCTTCAAATTGAGGTGGTTTGACCATTAGAGCCACCTCCGGTTACCATACTTAACGTAATGTTAACCGGATGATTAGTAAATAAATTTAATTAAATATTGGTGTCCTCCTTCAACGTTTGTTGTTGAATTCGGGGATCTGGAGACAAACACATGGCATTTCTGGATCACTCATTAGTTTATACTTTCTCCATTATATGGGAGTGGGTGTTGTTTCACCAAATATCAACTATCTTCAAATTTGACCGTAATGCCATGTTCCTCTCCTTCATTTCTTCTCACCAAAAACGTTAGAAAAATAAAATTCGGTGGCCTTCTGGAGAACCTATCATCTTCTAGACTCATTTTCTTTCTGGAAATTTAACATCTTCCTCTTTGTCATTTTTAAAATTTAATTTAAATCAACTCTATTTATTTTTGGATATAGATATATTTAAAAATTAAGATATATTACTCTAATTTAGAACAATAATATGTTACAATTTTTTTTAAATTATAATAATATTTACAAATCATTTAATTTATAAAATTATTAATAACAAATTTAAATATTAAATATAAATAATAAAAAATAATAAATCTTATTAGCTAGATTACTTCAGAGAATTTTTAATAGTTGCCTATGTTAATATTTTGTCAACGTTGTAAGAAATACACAACAATAGCAATAAGTCCTTGTTTGTAGTCGTACTTACCGTATTTATGACATACCCACTTTCTTATGAAGAACTCACATGCAAAATATTTTTTAATTGGTTCGCAACATAAACGTGATGATTTCTTTATATATGTCAGGGTGATTTTCAAGTTCCTGCCATTTTCTTGACTTTTTGGAACATTATCAGTGATTGGTTGATCATTAATTTACCATAAAAAATATTTATACTCTCGATCATGACAGTAATCATTAACCTATTCAATAAAAATTAAGATATTTACATATTTCAATCAAAATATATATTTTTACATTTAAAGTATTTTCACACTTTAACCAGAGTATTATTATTATTGTAACAATCTTATATATCTGTAACAACTAGTTTAATTTTATATATAAAGGAACATAATCGGTTTGTTTGAACTAATTAAATAAAAAGGAATAAATATTTTATTCAATGATTTAACTAATTTTTGTTTTATATTTCAAAGATTAAAGTACATTTTCATCATCACTAATAAAAAGTTAATTGTATGGCTCCAGATGATATTTAACTTAGTGAACAAAATATATTTGAAAGGGAGTGATTTTATTTTCACAACCAATCATATAAAAATGAAGAAGGCATCCAAAAGAGTGTTATTTTATAAGTATTAGAAGTCCTTAATTGGTAGTATCTTATTACGTTTCATGCATACGCAGACGAATCTTGTATGGATCAGCACGTGCTTACATTGGAATTTGCGACCATTTACTTCCCACATGCATTATGGGAAAATATTTTTTAATATATTTTGGATGTGAAATTTTTTTACAATTTCTATGATAAATGATATAAAATTTAATTATAATAAGATTTAATTTTATTACTTTTATTAACAAGAGAGAACCTGAGAAAATTTGAACATTATTTTTATAATTATTAATTACTATTCATGATTAATATGACATTATCCGTTGGTAAAAGTTAAACATTTTTTATTGACCTTTTACATCATATATATAACATCAAAAAATATCAAAAAATTATGATATAATCTAAAATAATTTATGATCATTGATTGTTTAACCAATAATTTATCGGCTAAGACTAAGTAAAGAATTGATATTTAGCACAAAATATCTCCTATCAATTGATCATTACATTCGAGTAATCCGAAATATAAATTTTATTAATCAAAAACTTTGTGGATCAATTACTTAATTAATATATAACAAAAGACATTATCAAGTCTACATGAATAATGTAACACTGACAACTACTTGATAATATTTTCGTTGATATTATTAATACATTGTAAGTATGTGATAACATCTTATTTATCTTTTCTAAGAGCAAATTAATTCTCACATTTGACACTTATATATCAACAAGTATCTCTCTTATTATATCATCTTTTACATACTTGTTAAAATTATACTAAAATATTAATTTAATTATTTGATTATACTCAATGAACCACTTTTTTTATATATAATTCACCTTATCGTATTTACAAATTTGTTATTTTGTCTGGTTGATTAATCAGCCAATTGAAGAGTTCCAAATTACATGCTTATATAATAGGATGAATTACTTTTTTATTTTGGATCAAATTAATGTAAAATGATTTTTACCTACTCAGTTGAAAATACAGTGTAAACGGGAGAAAAACGACTGCACATAGAGAGCGATAGTCCCGCGATCACTGCATCACTCCCATGGACATCCTTATCCACTGCCATCTGCGCGTCAGCTGTCCTTACTTGGATGCTTTAGCTACTTTATTGGATGCTCAAATACAATGTAGTAACCTCATTATTTCCCCTTACGTGATTGGACGAGCACACCTCGTTCTACGAAATCATGAAGGCTAAAATCGTCCTTCGACATCCCATGACGGCTAGTAAATACCGACAAACAACATGGGAAAATTTATGTGCCACCTGTCATCATTATATTACAATCTTAGGTCATCGTGCTGACCTCATCTCTCCCCGTAGGATAAAAAAAACACAAGTTTCATTCACGCGCGCTGAGTAGGAACTCGGTCTCTCGGTCAAACTTCTCTTACGTGGCAGATCTCCAATCGCTGTGTTCGACACGTAATTCGTTAGCGCCTGGGTTTTATGGTTTCTATATTTTTAAGAATTTTCGGAGCAAGTTTCCTTTGATCTTCCGTGCAAATTCAAACTGCAAGTGGGCGATTACTCTATCTCATCTCGTAAATAAAAGCCTCTTTCTTGCTTGCTTCCTCTGCACTAATTACTTCTCTCTCTCTCACTAATCTGTTCAGTGGGAGCAAATCAAAAGCAAGTAAGCTCCATTAATGGAGAATATAAACAAAGCCGCCATTGAAGAGCTCCTGAAAGGTCATGACCTTGCAAAGCGGCTTCGGCAAGTGATGAATGATAATAATAATGGAGATGGAAATGCTGAAGATCTTGTGGGAAAGGTGCTTCAATCATTCACACATACACTATTGCTTCTGAATCAAGATAAGTTGGAGCCATCCGAGGATTTACTCTCCTCTCGAATGCAACAACTTAAAGGTCCTTCTTGTTGGAATATTCATCCGACCAAGTCTGAGGATTCTCAAGAGAGCTGCAAGAACTCCATTATCAAAGATCGAAGAGGTTGTTACAAGAGAAGGTACTTTATTTTATGAATTAACATATGATCTTCATAAGTTTGATTGTACGGAGAGCAACAAATTCTAACTTCCTTCTTCTCACAAGAATTTAAACTGTCTGATTTTGATTGTTATGTAGCTGTAACCAAAAGTTCATGTTTATGATTGATATTGATGAATTTTATCTTCATTTGTGTTGATTGGAAAATATATTTAGTCTCCCTTTTTTCTTAAACAATTTGCTTATTCTTGATGAATTGTTTTTCCAACATGAACACCTTGTGCATGTTTATTGTGGATTTGTATAATGGCTTCCATGAAATGAACTATATTTTGATGTGATTAATGATTAATCCCTACCTTAATCTCCTTCTTTTGGCTAAACTATCTCATGATCTTTAGTGAAGATAATATTCGATTTTATGTGATCATTCATACTTCTCTTTTGGATTTTACTATTTGACACTTTCTAAATATGAAAATAACTTTTTCTTTTCTGTCAATCAGTGCCTTAATTTGAAGTGGAAATACAGCTTGGGCCAAAGACTTTAGGACAAAATTTTATCTCTTGGATTAACCATAAACTGATCACACATATCTTTTAGCAGTGGAAAGTGATAACATGCTTTTAAAGTTTCTTTACTTTGTCTTTATCATATGGTTTTGGCATAATCACCGTAATAATTTCATATATTGTACATATACTTGGCAAAGTGTTTTTGGAATCCATAAAGTTAATTCATATTTACAACTTTTGTTTTCAGAAGAACTTCACAAACATGGGAGAATGAATCAGAAACTCCAACGGACGACGGGCGTGCATGGAGAAAATATGGACAAAAGATGATTCTAAATTCCAAATACCCCAGGTATTCATTCTTTCCTTCCTACTTTTTCCACTTAAATCTAATAGGGAGATTGTTGAAGTTCTCGAACTTCTAGAAAGAGTATTTACATTTTAAGATGATTTCAGATGAAGATTAAAAATGTAATTCTTCTAATTTTTTAAAAATTTAAACTTCTCGTATGAATTTTCAGGAACTACTACAGGTGCACTCACAAGTTTGATCAGGGTTGCCAAGCAACCAAACAAGTGCAGAAAATTCAAGAGGATCCTCCTCTATACAGAACCACTTATTATAACAATCACACGTGCAGAAACTTGCTGAACCCAGAAATAATATTGGATTGTGATTCTCATTCAGATCACGCTGGCGTATTTCTTAGCTTCGGCAACACCCTGCAAACCAAACAAGACCTAATTTCTCCCTTTTTCTCGTCGATAGAGAAGGATGAGTGTAAGGAAGAGATTGTTAATGCTGAATATCACATGGAACATCGTCAAAACCAATCATCAATAACATCCGATGATTACTTGCTTTCTTCTGAACTCACTTTTTATTCGTCAGGGCATGCCACGTTATCTGATCATCAAAGGGATATGATTTCTGATGTCGAGCTTGATGTTTTTCAGAGCTATCTGCAGTTCAGTTAGTTAATTTCATGAATAATGTGTACGTGTATGACTAGCTTTTAGTCTGTAAATTTTGGTTTTGTGAGGATATGATCATATATAACTGTAGTTTCTTCTTCTTCAAACACAAGTTAGTTTAGTCTTAGCTAGTAAGAAATTAGGTCTAGTGTTTCACCAATATTTCAAGAAAAAAAAATCTTGTACTTTCTTATCCATATTGAATGTATTGTTGAGTGAAATAACATGTTTTGAGTTATTCCAGATCTTGTTCAAAATCCTTGATGGTTTGTTATTGAAAAAGAATGGTACATACACTTTTTCACGGCAACATATCACACACGTCTTCACACATAACAGGATTTATGTGAAAAAAAGTTGTATAATATTTCTTTTGACGCAGGTAAAGGCAAGACAAATTTATCTCTTTTTACGCAATTGTAGTATTACTTTTTTTTTTCACTTACAATTATCTTAATCTAATTTATTTTTAAATAAATGAAATTATATATGTAGATAAAAAATCAAAAGTTGTATAAATGAAACAGGCTAAAACTATGTATTTGCATTTTTAAATTGGTTTATATTGTAGAGGTTCTCAGATAAATTAAGGTGATGAGGTTCATTGGATGAGACCAAATGAGGGGACAAAGGTGGACCCATTGAATCGACTACGGGCTCTAGTGTTGTAGTTTTCAGTAGTTTGCCCTATTCTGTGCCAAAAGCTGATGAACATATATTCTGTATATGCATCACCATCACACCCACTCAGGTTTGTGCTTAGTATCTATATATTTCGAAGTGAAAATTGGACAATTAAAAAGAGATTAATTAGAAAGCTTCATCTATCTATCGCTTGGTGTAAATTACAAAATCTCACAAAAAGCATGCAAAAAGACAAAAGAGAAAGAGGGTATACAAAAAGCAAAGTCCAAAATTCAAAGTTCAAATTCATCATTATTGATGTTGTTAGATGTTAAAAAGAGTTTGTAAAAGCTTGTGGAAAGAGCAAATGGAGCTGCCACAATAGTGGCCAAGATTCAATTAAAGCAAGTGACGCCTGGAGTCTGGTTATTGGTGGATAAGGACATGAGGGGCCAAGATTATTAAACATCACATGCATATCAATGGAGACTTGCTTTTACCATATTATTTAATATTAAAAAATTAATATTAAATAATATGGTATAAATTAAATATATTACACCGCAATTTAACGAGCAAGGACTTAGATTTTTTTAACATTTTTGAGCCATAGTAGTTGGATAATGTTATGAAGCTCAAAATCGGAGAGGCCATGTGCACTACATAGGTAAGCATGCAAATGGGTTAAACATGGTGAAGACCTAATTCCAACAAATATAACCTCAATTCTTTATTTAATATAAAAACTATTTGTTGTGGGCAAATTAAACGGTGAAAAACAATTTTGAGTGAGGAAATTATGTATCATTAATAGTACATAACTGTTGGATTGAGACCATCGGTCAAGCACCCCTTTTAGGTATGAGAATCGTAATTGTGTCTTGAATCTAATTATTGATGTGAAAGAATTCTCCATTGAATTTTATCATTATCCCTATAATATGTGATGAATTTAATTAAAATAACCACTATTAGCTCCCATTTTATGCTTCTTATTTATAAAGTATCTACTTTGTCTTTAATTTTCACAGCTGTTGCCTCTATCGTCCCCCTCCTTTTATTGTCTTTATGTTTGTTAACCCTGCCTCCTTTTTTAAGGTAAGTATCAATGTTTCTTATCTTTCATTCTTGTCACCCTCAAACATATCAAATTAATTTATACAATTAAGTTGACACTTTATTCCCTAAATACTAAATATGCATAGCAAATTAGAATATATTCTTCAATGACTTAATCAAGTGTCTATCAACTAAAAAAAGAAATAGTTTCCATCCTACGTATGAACAAATTAATGATTTGAGCTTGGAGAAATTAATTAATTAAAAAGATGGAACAAATTCATAGGCCTATCCACCTCCATTAGTAGATAAGCAATAGAAAAGGACAACATATATTGCAAATTCAATGAACAAGGAAAGAGTCATGGCAGGGGTCCCTTTTCATTTATGAAGAAAATAAATCAGAACGCCGGTCTTCACAATAAACCTTTCACCATTAGGCAACATATCAAAATCATTAAAATACTTGTTTTATCATTTTCAAAAATTTTATTATCCGTTCAAATTATATATTCTATGCTTCCAACTTTGTTGCAATCGCCAATATTAATTTAACATGTTGTTTCTAGCTATCATTGTCATCTAACGAATTATATATTACATTTTTTTGGTATAAAAGAGTAGTAAGAAAGAAAGATTTCTCCAATCATACTTAAAAATTACGTTAATGACATATTGAAAAAGTCTGTTTGAAAAATTACATACATATTAATAATTGTATTAAACAGCTTTAATGATACAAAGATAAAGAGCAACATTGGTTTAATTTTTATTTAATTTTTACCTAAGTAAATTGATAAAAAGATAAATACCAAACATACAAGTGAGAAAGTGAAACAAACAAGTTTCTTGGAAATTAAGCAGTGGTGGGTTAACGTGTGGATGTGCCAAGGGATTCAAATATTCCAATTTGCCTTGTTCAAACCCTCGTGCTAGAGGAAGTGGGTCTCACTCGCTTGGTCTTTCTCACACAGAAAACAAATCTAACTATATATTGAATTGAAATCTTGGTTCCACCATACATCCATCTCTCTTCGTCCTTAATTAAAAAAATTTAAATTTAATTTACTATTAATATAAAACTTTTTACATTATAAGATGATACGTTAGTAGAAATTAAATTTTTATCAATAATAAAAAAATTAATAATGTGACAATAATGTAAATTTGATTTATATTCACAATAAGTAACCAAAGTCATAATCTAAATCTATTTATTGTTAGGAAAGTGAGGACAAAGGTCCCGGAAAGAGATAGGATAGTGGCCTGGCAGCCAGCTCTAACTTTGGCGACATATCTCATAAATGGATTTTCTTGACCAAAATTGAGTGTTCACATTCACTGACCATTTGTATGTTTTGGTTGAAATTCAATTCTTACCACACAAATTAGATTGCATCATCTAAAAAAGGGTTGCAGCCAACATTATTTTGTTCCCCATTGTTTGACCAATATTATTAATTTCTGTAGTATCTTATATAATATAATTTGTTGGTTTGTGTGTTTTTTGTATACTTTAGTTGTCGTAGTAAACCAGGTGCATGCATTTATAGGTCTTGTTTGAATGCTTCAATGTGCATTTTACAATATGAATCAATTTTTCATATCTTACAGCGTGGATTGACCACATCACTTTCAGTCTGAAACCATGAAAACGAATCATAACTAACAAATTATCAATGCATGTATTTCTTCCCTTTTTTAACATCATGAATTAAAGAAAAATATCAGAGGTGATATAAAATTTGTTAAATTTTTTTATAAAAACGTTTTAATTTTGAGATATTAAATATGAATTTTCTTTAAAACAAATATAAAAATTTTGTAATTTTTCCAACTTTAAAGTGGTTAAAACCATCCCAAAGTACAACCAATATCTTAAATCTTAATATATTTTTTTGTGAAATGAATTTATTTTCATATTAAAAAGTGAATATGAAAATATCATATATTATTTATTTAAGTTTAATTCATAAGTAAGATTCATAACCTAATCTCTCATTTTTTAAAAGGGCAAGTTTTATAAATAACATCAAATATCATTGCACCATTAAGGATACTGGCTATTGTACATTATTTATTTTAGTAATAATAATAAGAGTGATAAATTATTTAATATATACAACTTTTTAAATTTGATAGCATAAATAATATTAATTATTATTGTATCACTAAGAATATCAATATGATCTTGCATATATTAAATGCTTTATTTTCAAGGCATTGAAATTTAGTCTCATCATGAAGCACGGGTGAGATTATGAAAGGAGATAACTCTCGGGTCTTTAACATATTTTGGTCTATTCAAATTGATTAATTATAGGTCAAATGCAATGTTCATATAATTGATAAGAAAAGGCTTGAAATAAAAGTATAATATCCTATCTCCAAAACAAAATAGTACTAAACATATCTTTGCTATATTCAGTTCCTTGCTAGTTGTGATGAGTTAACATTTGCAGTTTTATTTTGCTAAGGGCTTACTTGATACATAATTGATTATAAATATAAGGTTAATTGAATGATTGATTACTTTATTTTTGATAATTGATTATACATAATTTATTTTTATTTGAATGATATATAGAAAAATTACTTTATAGTATTAAATTACTAAAAAGTACATTAAAGAAAAAGAAAATAATAGTAGTTTTGGTTCTTGTTATTGAATTAAGGACAATGATGACAAAAGAAAAAAATTGAGGATAATATAAGTATAAATTTAAATTTTCTCTTTATGTAATCCTGATTCAAATAAAAGTTATTCAAAATATTTTTTTTTTGTTTAATTGAACTTATTACCTATAATTGATTATTAAAAGATTTTAAAAATATAATTAAACATTTCTAAAAAATATTATAATTAATTATTTAACCTATAATTGATTATTGAGGATTCTATTTGTTATACTAAACAAGTACATAATTTATTTTTAAATAATTGATAATAAAAATTTATTTTATGTTTGATAACATAATTTGATAATTGATTATACATAATTCATTCCAATTTGAATAATATATGGAAAAATCATTTTTTTGTATTAAATTATTAAAAAATACATTAAAGAAAGAAAAAACAATAGTAATTTTTGTCCTTTAAGATAAGGAAAATGATGAAAAAAAAAATTAAAGATAACATGAATACAAATTTAAATATTTATCTTTCTATAATCTTAATTAAAATAAAAGTTACTCAAAAATAACTTTTTATCTAATTAAATTTATTGCGTATAATTGATTATTGAAATATTTTAAAAATGTGATCAAACATTTAAAAAAAAGTTATAATCAATTATTTAATCTATAATTGATTATTGAGAATTTTAATTACTTTACCAATCATGCATTAAGTTTAACATGTCACCATTATGTAATCATAAACATCATCCTTTTTTTTTTTTTTCACTCAATGTAAAAATGAAATAGAATGAGATTCTCAAAGATTCCCTGTATTAAAACATAAATATCTATCTTATTCAAACTACTTTTTTTTTCCCCTTCATTAACTGAGTCTCCGATTCTGTATGAAATAATTCGGCAAAATGGATTTTTATAACAAATATATTGGTTTTTAGAACTTTATTCTTAATTGTGGGCCACTAAACAAAAGCCTGCAACACGTTGACCCAATTCCTAAGAATTCATGGGCCAACCACTCAATCACAGTGAAGGCCTCAATGATAACATTCTTATTATGAACCTCGTAAATGTTGGCTCAAAATGAAGTAGGGCAATTCCCGCATTTTTTGGGTCTAGAATCAAACTGGACATGGGCTAAGCCCATAAAAATGACCTTGGGTCATGGAAGACTCAGGACAAAAACTTACATTATTTCACCTTTCCTTCTTGTGTGCTGTAATGTCATTTTCATCTTTCCTATTTAATTAATCAATCGATTGCCTGCAATCATTCGAGCGCTTTAACCTTCCCTTAACCCTTCTATCTCCTTCCATAGCACTGGCAGAAAGAGAAACCTAGGAATTCCCCGTAGAATTGAATCCAAGTGAGAGAAGGAGATCAGGATTTTCAATGAATGAGAAGAAGGGACTTGGATTTTTCCCAAATTTGTTTGTATTATGTGTCTGCATCTTCAGCACCCTAGTCAATGCTTCAATCCACGAGTACAAAAACGAAGCGTTCACGCGTAAGTCCAATGCTTTCTTCTTCCATGGCGGCAGTGAAGGACTTTATGCTTCTAAGATTCGCGATTCTAATCCTGCTCAACCAGACAAGCCTCTCGAGGGCAAGTCTTTTATTAGGTATAGTGTTCATTTTTATCTTTTCTTAACTTCAATTTTAATTTCTTGTGATCTTCTCCGAGGAACACTAATTTAGGGTTATTTAACCGTTTTTCATTCCTTTTTTAGTTCATTCTTCTATAAATTTAACTGCTTCTAAGTGTTACTTGTATAACTGCATCGTAAAATTGTTATATAACTGAGACTTTGGTCTTTTTGCTGGCAGTGTGTACCGATATCTACGATTCGATGACTAATGGTTTATTTATTATTTTTAAGTAATTTCCCCTAAATTCAGGAACGTTTGAGTTTTACTCGTATGACAGCGTTGCAATAGTTTTTTTTTTTTTTTCCTTCTCTTATAATCATTGTTTTTGAAATGAGTTTATTACCACTAACTTCTGTCAATTTCGTAAATCCTTAGTGTCTCATCCTCACTCAACTTTGGATTATTCAGTTGCGTTCGTGTCCTCAGCTTTGTATCTTCTAGAAGGATCTTATAAAACTAATGTTGATTGTGATACGATGGTTGTCTCGTTTGCTCTGCTGATGTTGTTTTGTCAATTGACAATTTAAAACATTAAGCAGCTGTTAGTTGATACTTATGTTTATCTGTATCAAAACATGGAGAGATGATTGGCTTTTATCTTGAGGATGACTTCAATCTCACTTATAGAACTGCAGGTTTGAATCTGTCACCTTTGTAAGACCAAAGGAGTCTGCTAAGAAGCTGAATGAGATGCAGCGAAACACTGGTTTGGTGGAAACCATCATACTTGAGGTAAAAGACAGAGAGAGAATTGGAGGTTCTTCTCTAAAGTCTGATTTGATATGCTGTGATCGCAACCTTTCTAAAGGTGGGCAATGCAATGTTGGAGAGGTTATTATCAAGAAAAACCCAGACAATGGTGAATTGCCAAAACGGATTCAGACATTCTTTCAAGGGACAAGTGAAGAAGCTCAAATGGAAAGCCTACCGGTTCAAATAAATAGTACTGGAATGTACTACCTTTACTTCATGTTTTGTGATCCTCAGCTTCAAGGGACAATTGTTAGCGGGAGGACTGTGTGGAGGAATCCCAATGGTTATCTACCTGGGAAGATGGCCCCTTTGATGACCTTCTATGGCTTCATGTCTTTAGCATACCTCCTACTTGGTCTTGTTTGGTTTGTAAGGTTTGTTCAGTTCTGGAAAGATATTATTCAGCTGCACTACCACATTACCGTTGTAATTGCTCTTGGAATGTGTGAAATGGCTGTCTGGTACTTTGAATATGCCAACTTCAATTCAACTGGAGTCAGGCCTATGGGAATCACTTTGTGGGCTGTAACATTCAGCACTGTCAAAAAGACTCTTTCTCGCCTTCTTCTATTGGTTGTCTCAATGGGTTTTGGTGTGGTGAAGCCAACTCTTGGTGGTATCACTTCACGAGTTCTTCTTCTTGGCCTGGTCTACTTTGTTGCATCAGAGGCACTTGAGCTTGTCGAACATTTAGGCAACATCAATGACTTTTCTGGGAAAGCAAAGTTAGTTTTGGTCCTTCCTGTTGTTTTCCTAGATTCCTGCTTTATTCTGTGGATTTTCTCATCCTTATCTACAACCTTGGAGAAACTCCAGGTAATTTTTATTTCTAGATTTTTATCATCTTATTGCTCTCTTAGCGTTGATAGGAGCATTAACTGCCCCCACACCTTTTCTCTTTCTGTGTGTGTCAGATTCTCTCTGTTCTTGTGTGATAAATATTTGGCTTTGGATGTTGGGTTTACAAAGCAAAATATTTGTTTTTATTTTTTTTTTTCTGGGGATGTATCTTTTCTGCTTGAAGAAAGATTCATCCATGATTTCTATCAATTTTTGGATGCAGATAAGGAGAAACTTGGCTAAATTGGAGCTTTACCGTAAATTTACAAATACTCTTGCTGTGGCTGTGCTGCTTTCCATTGCATGGATTGGCTTTGAGGTATCTTTCATAAAAAAAATATATATATATATATATATATATATTTGATGCATACAATTAACAGTTTTAGAGTTGCAATGAGAAGAACTGAACTATACCAAGCAATTTCAATTAAGCACATTTTTATTTGAATCAATCTTGTTAACTAGGGCTTCATAATTTAATTTGTTGAACCAGCTATACTTCAATGCAACTGATCCGTTGAGTGAGCTGTGGCAAATTGCTTGGATCATTCCTGCTTTTTGGGCTCTGCTTGCATATGCTTTATTGGTGGTGATATGTGTCCTCTGGGCTCCTTCTCGTAACCCCACCAGGTACTGTTCTTCCCACGGTCTGTGGTTTTACATTATACTAAATGTTGGGTTTTGAAACACTTGCTTAGTTCATACAATCTTTCTTTGATTTATATGCAGTTCATATACTACAACTTCATTAACTATTGAATGCAGATTTCTCATGTCTATTTAAATTTTAATTAAGTTGTTTGTTTTTTCAAATAGTTGTTGAGTTGTACAAGTATTTTTAGTTTCTCTGCTTAGAATAGGAGTGGAGGGTGAAGGGTCTATACTAACAATGTATATAGGCATAATTCTTGTTTTCACACTGTCAATTTTCACCCCTTCTTCCATTCCTCTGTTTTACTGTAATCACACTTAGTGAACTCAAGTGCCTATATTCTGAGTTTGTACTTGCTTTATAGAAAAGGAAAAATTGATGTGAATTTGATTCCTGATGATGAATTTATTATTAAAGATAAACATATTTATAAAATGTTTTGACAATTTTCAGCTTGGTTACTTAATGTTGTTATGCTAATATATTTAGCTTTTTTTATTTTTGTAAAGTAAATCCAAATATGTATGGGCTTAGGACTAGTTTATGTGAAGTTATTGTGATAACTAAATTTATTTGTGGATCTAATGTATTCTTTTCTGAATTTTTCCACTTATGACTTATTATACCGAACATCTGGATAGGTGTTTAATCTTGTTGATATTTTTAAACTTTTAGTCATACCAATGCAGGAATTCTTGTTCCTCTCATTGTTCTGAAGGATGAAACAATTTTGTCTCCCGCTCTATAATCTATATATGTGTGCACTAATGTAGAAATCAAAACCATGACTTTGTATTAATGTTTCGAGAAATTAATTTATCCATTTATCGACCTCTTTTCAATCAAGTCTGAGAGCAAAGCTGCAATGATGTTTTAAAGTGTTGGGGGATTAAGATGTTGATTTTTAAGTTGCCAAACTCTCACTTTGAGGAAGTTAACATATATCATGCATCAGTTATTTCATGAAAATGCCATTTGAAAATGCCATCTCATGGACTGCATCTTATACTTTGAGGAAGGCAGAATCTCGGTGACACTTAGAAAACTTAGTTGAAGCATCAATTTGAATGAATTCACCATATCTGGACAGCACCACTACTTGAAGCATTGTTTTTATCATGATAGTTGACATGCTGATATCGCTAACTCTGTCTTGCTTCTGTGATTCATCTCCTTTTCTCTTTTACCTCTAGGGTTCTTCCCTGGAAAAACTGATTACACGATTGCATTGAATTTGTACTGTAGATATGCATACCTAGAGGAATCTGGAGAGGACATGGACGAGGAGGGTATCGCACTTACAAGTGGGGCAATGAAGATGAACGGAGATGTGGTGGAACGGAAAGAAAGGAAAGCCACTAGTACAACAGATCTTGTTGCACATGGAGAAGATGTCGAGGAAGATAAGCGAGAGTAATTAATTAATGTTAATCCCTCCCTTTCCTGTATAGCTGTGGATGGATTTCAGTCAAATGACTTCCATTTTCTTACACAAGACAGAGATAGGTCTGCAGATTTTGATATGCATATAATGGATGATGTATGTGGAAAAAAAGGATGTCTATTTGTAAAAGGGGAAACATGATGATGGTAGTGTCATAATCACAACCCTAAGAATTGTCTAAATCTGAGTTACATACCCATACAGCATATGGGAACAACATTTACCTTTTTAGCAGCAGATGGTTTGGTGGCTCATTCTATCATTTCCAGATGATCGTGACTTTTTTTTTTACATCCATGTTTTTGCATTTACATTTTAAACACCTTCAATTAACTCTGGAGCAGCCATCTCTACGAACTAGATCTGGTTCTGTAAGATCAAAATTACGAAAGCACCTTCCATTGTTTCATAGTTTTCCGTTTCATGAATATATATGCATTGATTTGTAGTATAATTTAAGAATACTTATATCGTATTCGAGGTAAAATCTTGAGCATGGTAAGAAATTCTATAATGATCCCTCCAAGTTGAAGTGAATTGATATGGGCCATGTAATTTTGTTTTAGAAATTCTCCACTTTACCTATTCCCCTTGGTTTGACCCAAACTTTTATTTACCTATGCTATGGGACTCGAGGGTGAACTGTGATAAAATTTATTCTTAGTTGTATAATGAGCTGTCCTCTTTTTTATTATGTTCATAGCATCGGCACAGAGTTTCAATAACCTGAAATTGCCAGTGAGCCTCACAAGGAATCTAAATCTGTCACTTTACGTGACGCGTGTTTCATTTTCTGATTTTAGTCGTCAATTTTTAAGATGTTAGTCATCGTCCTTAAAAACTTTTACGCAACTTTTCTTGTACGTTTTATCCACCCCCAAAGGGAAAAAAGGCACAACCGTATATGTGTTACATAGTTACATCTCTAATGGTGTAGTTTTTCCCTTGAAGAAATTAATCATAGTTTAGATTGAAAGGAAGTTATCTTAAAAGTTTTATTTTTTGAAAAATAATAGATATTTATATTGCTTGATTGACTATTAATGGACAAAATAAAGAAAATAGTTTTAGTTTTCATAAAGTAGGGGAAGTTACCTACTTGTTATCTCTAAATAAGACGAATTTGTCGTGAAAATTTTTAATTCTCATTCTCAATTAGACAACTTTAAAAATGAAGGTTAATTACTTCATAAACATTTAGCATAATTATTATTAAAGTGGAGGGTAATTACTTCTCCAATTTAGAAAAGTTATTGTCTAACTTTAAATTATTATAAAAAATTGATTGTAATTATTGAGTAAACATTATTTACATGGTAATGCTATGGGATTCACTCATAATACATAAGATTGGATCAAGGTGAAATATGTGAATTGGACTAACTTTATTTCTAGTTATAAATAAAACGATTTTTTTTTTTTTTAGTGGAGATTGCTAACTTTTACAGTTTCATGTAAATGTTAGCATCATCCACTTTTTTTTTTTTTGAACAAAAATATCATTTTTATACTTTTAAGATCATCTAACAACGAGAATATTAAAGTCATTTCACACTAATAGTTATTATGTAAGATGTTCTCTTTTTTTAAAATTTTGTAAGAAGTTGTTCAGTTCGTAAAATTTTTTTTTTGAGGAATACAACTTTTTCGGAAGTAAAAAATATTTGATAAAAAAATATAATTTTTTCATAGAATATTTTAATTATTTTGATAATATTTTTTATAAAATTTACAATCTAATCAAATATCATATAGAAATTTATTTCTTAGAAAATTTTATTTCTATAGCGACTAAATAATATTTTCATAAAGAAACAATCTAATCAAATATCATATAAAAATTTATTTCTTATAAAGTTTTATTTCTATAGTGACTAAATAATATTTTCACAAAGAAACTTATTTTATGAAAAATTTAACTTTACTTCCTGAATCAAATGACTTCTAAGTCTCTGCCCGCTTTTTCTATTTTTCCTCTCTGTATTATCCCATCTATCTTTCACACACTAAAGAACACCGTTATCAGGCATTCATGATCATCTCTTTTATAATTTTATCACTCATAATCCATCCCACAGACTATATTGTCTTCTTGAATTTATGATGCATTTGTAATTCTTTTTTTTATATCTAACTTCTGTTACATCGTATTTAATGGAATATTTCGGAGTACAAAAACAATATCATGGAAATGTTCCATAAATTAACTTTAAGACAAAATAGCAGAGACACAAAATCATTCTTAGAACTTTTTTTTTGTTTTTTTATTTTATTCTATCAATATTAAGTAAGAAACTAAGAATTGTAGTAACTTATTAAAGACACATAAAGACTACACTCTCAAAATTATTAAAGACACCATGCCCCTATTTTGGTAAATTATATTTTTGCATTTGATATAAAGGAAAAGTGTGTTTTCTACATCATCTCATACGGATTGATTTTTAATTTTTTTACTTATTTCATAACTTGAAATAATATATTGTAGGAGCCATTTTGTGAATGCAACTTAATATTTGAATATGCTTAAAAGTGATAATGTCTAATATAAGCGTCACCATCCATTGTTTTTTTGTGCTCCGTTTCGTCATGGAGTTGTATTGAACAAACATGTATTATTAAGCCTTGGGAGAGATGTGAAGTAATCTGAGTATTGTATTTGTGGGTTTAGTTGAAAGTTTGCAATTAATCTGGTAATAAATGATGAGAAATAACACAAGATAATTATAAAGTAAATTACTTATATACCATTATACAGTTTATTTGTTTTGATGAAAATTAAGGTTATTTTAGTCCGAAAAAGGAATAGAGAATTCAGCAATCCTCTTTTTATATGAGTAATACTTAATGCACAATTTTCGTTTCATAATGTCTTCACTTATCTATTCATTATTATTAAATTTTTCTGTGAGATTTGACACTTCTTTTTATACAAGAAATCCAATGATGTTAGGTAAACAAGTGAGGTTATCAGAGAAAAAGATGATGTGTAGATAACATTTCTCTTTTAATATATATATATATATATATATATATTAGCTTTTATCATATTTAATGTATGAATTTGATTAATTTTATTTAATAATAATTTATAATATAAATTTATATTATAAATTATAATACATTGAAATATGGGTAAATTGTTATTATATTTTTAACTGTTAAATAATTATATAATTGATATAATTCTATTCATATTAATTTTGAGGGAATATTATATTTTTTAAAATTTGTTAAGATTTTTATATTAATATTTTAAATTAGTTAAGTTTATCATTTAAATTTTTTTCATCGGCCTAAAATATTTTCTTAATATATTAATATTCAAGTAAATTTATTTATAAATTATTTTATTTAAAAAATTAAATTAAATGTTTTATGATAAAAAAATTAATTATTTAATTAATAAGAGTTCATACGTTATTATAACTAATATGGTATTTTCAGAAAAATATATATTTTAAAAAATATTTTTTATGAAATTTTAAAAATATTTTAAATTAAAATTATAATAAGTACTAAAAAAAATAATAAAAATTTTAAAAAGTAAAATTATTAGATATTAAATTTAATATTTAATATTAAAGATAATAAGAAAATTTAAAAAATATAAATTTAAATAGATATTATTTATCAAATTAAAATTAAATAATTACTAATCATATATCGATAAATATTTTATTTTTATATAAATATCATTATTTATGTATGTATAAATTATTTAATATGAATAAAAAATATTTTAAATTAAAAAAATTAAAATTTTATCTATAATTTGAATTAAAATAAAAAATAAAAACTCTCACTCTCTTTTTATTGATAAATAAAAAATATTTACTATATAATAAAATTTGAATAAAGATGAATAATACAACTTTTATAACATTGAAAAGATTAAATTTGAGGTAATAATTTGAATTTAAGCGGAGAATTTATATGACCCGAGTCCATATAAGTTTAATTTAAGTCGGTATAAATTATTTAATGTTTGCGTCGATTACTATGTGGTGTAAAAAATTGAGAACCATTATATTTAGCGATGTGAGCTTTGTAAATGCAACCACACATAGACGTGGCCGTTTAAATAATCTCTCAAGGAATATAAATGTTATTTTCAGTGACACGTGTTTTTTTCCCTAATTTTGGCTGTCAATGTCTAAGATCATGAAAAACTTTTCATGCAACTTGGTACTTTTCTTATACCATTTATTACATTTTTAAATCTCCACATAATTATAGTAAAAACTCATCAAATGAAAATCGATTTTACTTTATAAACCAACAATTCATCATCAAACAATTTAACAATTTTTATAAAAAAAAATTATTATACTTTTTGGTACATTTTTATTAACATTTATATATAATTTGAATAATAATTATAATTTTTTATACATTTTGTTACATACTACATTCATATTTATTTATAATTTTAAATAAATTTTTATATAAAAATTAAGAATTGTTATGATTTTTATGTCAATTTTTTATAAAATTTCACAAAACTTTTAAATAAGTAACGAAGATAATCTGATAATAAAAATATAGGAAGCCAACCATAAAAAATAGTAATCAACGTGCTTAACTAGCCACTCCTGCCGGCTTAGAGATTCTTAATTACTTATTAATAAATTAAGTGCTCCCTTTAATAGTTTAGTTTAGCAACATGCATGAACATGCACTTCTCTAGTTTATGGCCAATGCACGCTCAATTTTTTTTTCCCGTATTTTTCTTTACCAAAATCTTAACCGATTCAACATATTGATTTAATCAATGTTTTTCTACGGCGGGGATTGCAATGAATCACCGCTGAGCCGTAACAAACACGTCTACTCATTCCACTCTGTTTTCCATTTCTTTCGATGATCACTCTCTGTGATGACAACAAGCCTTCACGTAGCGGAAAAACCAACTCTTTTGATCTGGGTTTGATTCATTAGGATCGATTAAACAAAAAACAAACTGTTTAGTTCGTCCAACTGGACTTCAATGAGAGTTTAATTCAGTGCAATTCAAGTTTTTGTTGCGTGAGAACAAATAAAAGGATTTTTTTTTTTTTGATCCAGTTCTTCTCTTCTCGGAAAGTTCTGAGAATTTAACGACAATATGAGGGAAAGGCTTAGTTTTTTGGTGTGTGTTTGGATTTTGCTTTGTGAGTTTTGTCAGGGTAGGTTTGTGGTGGAGAAGAACAATTTGAAAATCACGTCGCCCAAATCATTGAAGGGTATATATGAATGTGCCATCGGGAATTTTGGGGTCCCCAGGTATGGAGGAACCATGGTTGGCTCTGTGATATATCCCAATGTGAATCAGAAGGGGTGCAAGAGCTTTGAAAATGGCGATACTTCATTCAAGGCCAAGCCAGGAAGCTTTCCCACGTTTCTTCTAATCGATCGAGGAGGTATGCTTTGTAATATAATCAATTTTCTGAATATCCCAGGAAAAAGGAACAATTAGAAGTTTGGGGGTTGTTTACGTGTGTGGTTTTAGGAGGTAAACTTGAACTGAGTCAGTGTGTCAAGTTCCATTTTGTTGTTTACTTATGGTAATTTTAATCTATTATGAATCTGAAATTTGATCATGTATGCTACTTATGGCCTGACATGACAGGTAGGGGTTTGTATTCAATTGGTTGGATACTTGGATTGCTTCATATGGGAATATTCTGGTTTTTGTTTAATTAATACCTGAAACCTAGCAAGTTTTCTCAATATAATGGCGTACAAAAGCAGAATTCGGTGTTGAGTTCATCTGTCATGTATAGGTTTGAGAAGACACTGCAGGTGTACTGTTGTATTAGAGTCAAAGAATGTTAAAATGGTAAACTTTTATTATTCGATTTTGGTAATTATTTTACAACGTTGCTGCCTTTAATAACTAAACTATAAATTATAAAACTACCTAGATAGTTGAACTGTGCCAGGCTGCTGATATCCTGGAATGGTCACTAGAAATTTCCAAACATTATCAAGAAAAGAAACACCCGTTCAAATTAAGAATCTTATTTGTCAAATTATAATCTTTCTGCCATTCTGGTAGATTGCTACTTCACTATTAAGGCGTGGAACGCACAGAATGGTGGAGCAGCAGCTATTCTTGTTGCAGATGACAGGATAGAACCATTAATTACCATGGACAGTCCTGAAGAAGCGACTTTAAAGGATGATTATGTGGAAAAGATTGGTATTCCTTCAGCACTTATCAGCAAATCCCTGGGGGATAGCATAAAGAATGCTCTCTCAAATGGAGAGTTGGTGAACATAAATCTTGATTGGAGAGAGGCCGTTCCACATCCTGATGATCGAGTTGAGTATGAGTTTTGGACAAATAGTAATGATGAGTGTGGGCCGAAGTGTGATGCTCAAATCAATTTTGTGAGGAACTTTAAAGGCATAGCTCAGCTACTTGAGCAGAAAGGGTTCACTCGATTTACCCCTCACTATATAACTTGGTATTGCCCTGAAGCATTTATCCAGAGCAAACAATGCAAATCTCAGTGCATAAACAATGGAAGGTACTGTGCTCCGGATCCTGAGCAAGATTTCAGTAGAGGGTACGATGGCAAAGATGTTGTTGTTCAAAACTTACGACAAGCTTGCTTCTTTAAAGTGGCCAATGAAAGTGCAAAGCCTTGGCGTTGGTGGGATTATGTGACCGACTTTTCAATCCGTTGCCCAATGAAGGAGAAGAAATACACCGAAGAATGCTCAGATGAAGTAATTAAATCTCTTGGTAGGTTGGGTGTTTCATGTCTTTCATTTCCAATTGTAGAGTTTTGCATTTTCCCTTGGCGTTCAATTTGAATGTATGGCAATACTTTTCCAACTCTGGTAGTAAAAGAATTACTATAATGCTTTTATCTTTAATAATATATACATTTATTATTTGGGTTTCATCATATTGTCATTGATTTTAAGGCCCTGGATTTGCTTTTCTTTTAAATGTTGAAACTTTGATGAATAGGGGAAACAAATTTTAACTTTTATCTGCCCTGACAGAAATATACAACAACAACCATTCCTTAAATGATCAGATAGCTAGTTATAATCCTTTTCTTTTTCGTTTGGTATACATTCAATTTTCTGGTCTGTTTGTCATCTCGATGTTTTTGGGTATCCTTCTAAGCTGAGATATGTCAATGTACTTCTTTTCACTTATTTTATAGGTGTTGATTTGAAGAAGATCAAAGATTGCGTTGGAGATACTCATGCAGATGTTGAAAACCCTGTTCTTAAGGCTGAGCAGGATGCACAGGTTGGTCTTCTAATATGCAGCATGCAAACACTTTTCTGGTACTATTGTGAGCGTGGTTTCTTAATTAGGCCATTGTGTTTGTTCTGTCACAATCATACTGCAAATTTTTCCAATTTGGTTTCAGATTGGAGAGGGCTCTCGTGGTGATGTCACTATACTGCCTACTCTTGTTATTAACAACAGACAGTACAGAGGTCTGAGGCGCTCCTAGTTATCTTAATGGCTATTACTCTAAATTCTGTTTTATGACATTTATTTTTCACGCTTTTAGGTAAGTTGGATAAAGGACCTGTTCTCAAGGCAATATGTTCAGGTTTCCAAGAGACTACGGAGCCAGCAGCTTGTTTAACTCCAGGTCCTTATTTCTTTCTTTTCTACTTTTGCCCCCTAAGCAGCCTATGAGCAAAAGAGGAAATCTTTCTAACTCTGTTCTTGTGCTTACAGTGTAAACTGTCAAATATTTCAATAATGTATTGACTTGACCGCTTTCACTAACATACGGCCCTTGACAAAGTAGTACAGGACAGGTGTAGTGGGTAGTTTGAAGTTAAGATCTTAACAATGAAAACTTCTTTTGGACCAGCTATTTCTTTTTTTTTTTCCATTTTTATATAAAGAAGTGAACGTGTTTGACATCTATTAGCCGCTTGTGCTTCCATAATCTACCTTGTGAAAGATGGAAAAGAGCCAGGAGGGGAAAGATAGAAGATCCCAAAGAAATGGACAAGAGGTTATTGTTCTATGGGTGTTTGACAAATATAAGAGAAACCAACAACGAAAAACTATATTTTTATTTATTTGAATATATTTTACATTTTTGACATCACATGCGCCCACAATTTTCTGCATTTCAGAAAATGTATGGTATGAGAATTTATTCACTTCGAGCAAGCTATCTGGACAAGCTATATTTATACCGTCAGTTTTATGGTTACGAAGATTGAAATTTTGTTTATTCAACTTTGTCACCAACTTTGAATCTTGTTTGGAACCTTATGATCTTTTTGGCTGATCATCCTGTATAGATATTGAAACAAACGAGTGTTTGGAAAACAATGGTGGTTGCTGGCATGATAAATCTTCTAACATTACGGCATGCAGGGTATTCCTCTGACTTAATCTTGTCAGGCACATTTTTGCAAAAAGATTTGTTAGGACCTTTTTAATTTCACATGGTCTGGTTTATCTGGTTCTAACCATCTTTGTGTTTTTAATTATAGGATACCTTCCGAGGAAGAGTTTGTGAATGCCCTATTGTTCAAGGCGTGAAATTTGTTGGTGATGGATATACACACTGTGAATGTACGTATTTTGAGTTTGAATTTAGACATTTTTCATGATGTAAATATCAAAACGTGAAGTCAGACAGTGTAAACACGATTGTAGATACTGTCTTTTTTCCTATAACCATGTATTGGATGCAGTATGTGATTTGCTTTTGAAACTGGTCAAGATTTTAGAACTTCATTAATGCATGCTTAGGGTTAATGGCTGCCTTAATCAATAGCTCTACTTGTGTTTCAACATCTCCCACATGAATAATGAACGAAAAATATAACCATAACTCTAAGATTGACTAGTTAATTAATATCTTCTCTGTTCATTTAAGCATTTCGACAGGGGGCTTGGTAGGCTCCCATTTGTGTTAAGAACTGCTATTTTTATTATTTTGTCCATTTCATAATTTATTGGATTTTTCATTTTAACAGCTTCTGGAGCCTTAAGGTGTGGAATCAATAATGGAGGCTGTTGGAAGGAAACCAAAGGTGGCAGGACTTATTCTGCATGTATGGTAAGTAGTCTATGGGTATCCACTTGAACATGTTCATGCTTCTGATGTTCTTTTCCTTTGGGAGGAAGGGAGGGAGGGAGAAAATGGATATATTTATTAAGCCGTTTTTCCTGTTTCTTTAATTGATTATGCAGGATGACCGCACAAAAGGTTGCAAGTGTCCAGCTGGGTTCAGAGGTGATGGAGTCCACTCCTGTGAAGGTAATTGCTGTACAAAATTTGGTTTCTTTATTTAAGGCATTCGTGAATAACGAACTCACATCACGTAATTTACACCTGGGATAGTTCCTTTTCAGGGAATTATTGCAGTATGTGCATCTAATTCATCTCTGTAACCTTGTATTTGTTTTGGGTATGTTGTAGATGTGGATGAATGCAAAGAGAGATTGGCTTGCCAGTGTCCAGAGTGCAGATGTAAAAATACCTGGGGGAGTTATGAGTGCAGCTGCAGCGGTGGTTTGTTCTACATGCGAGAAAATGACATGTGCATAGGTGAGGCTGCTTTAGTTTATTAATCCCTTTCCATGCCACTCGCAAACCTATGAGTTGCTGAGTGGGTGGTTTTTCTGTATACTCATCTAATTTTGAAACAGCTTAATGCAAAATTTTGTGTTCTAGATATTATAATAATAACTAATGGTTTCTGTCTTTTTAATATTCTGTGTGATAATCTCATTACATATCCTATAAATGCAGGTAATTATAAAACTACAGTGGTCAGCGGGGGCGTTATTTGGCTGTTAATTTTCATCGTGGCTGCTGCTGCTGTGGGGGGATATGCATTTTACAAGTACAGGATCCAGGTATGATTTGTTTAACATCTGGTATTTTGTTCTTTTACAAGTAATATATAAGGCAGCTGTAGATAAGATCAGCATTTTTAGTCTATATATACATGTTTTTTTTTTATGAATATTTTAAGCATTGTATGGTGATTTTGTGCAGAGATATATGGATTCGGAGATTCGGGCCATTATGGCTCAGTACATGCCGTTGGATAATCAACCAGAGGTCACCAATCACGGTCATAATGGTATCTAGAGATCCTTGCAAATCTGTGGGAACATGAATTTGATTATTGGGACATATTAACAAGGGCTTAAATTTATTATTGTTTTCTAAAATGTATGATGTATTTTAAAGGATAAAGTAGATTATCATAATTATTAATGAAAAAATTAATAATTTAAAATTTAATAAATAATAATCAATTAAAAAATAATTTTTAAGTTTATAATTATTTACTTTCTTAATTTTATTATTGATTATGATGATCTATTTTACGCTTTATATCAGAGCAATCAAATCCAAGACTAATATATGAACCCCGGGTTTACGTAATTGTACTATCCTTCCTCGTAATCTTATTTGTATTTCATTTTCTTCTCTCAAACTGAATGATTTCATTTTTGTTTCATTTGTTATTAGCATTGTAAATTTTAATTCAAAAAAAATGTAAAATACCTCATTTAATTTTAGGATAGTTAGATTTTATCGGTATAAACCTAGAAATTAAATCCTTAAACTCTACAAAAATTAGAATTAATACTCATCATTCACTTAATTAACTATTTTAATAAATTATGTGATATCTTTGTGAACTTTTTGAATAAGAATCATAATATTATTGTATATTATATTATCTCGTTAGTTTTTTTGCATATAATTCTTATGTGATATGATTAATAAAAATTAAATTAGATATATAAAATTTTAATTAAGTACTTGAAAATGAATTACGAAATTATGTGTAAAAAATGATACGATAAACTCACATATATAATAGTGATTTTTACTTTAAATATTTATTAAAAAATTATGTAATTTCATAAATTAATTAATTAAATAAGTAATAAATGTTAATTTCAAATTTTTTATAATTTACAAATTTGATTTCTAAATTTTCAAAGTTAAAAATAACAAAATTTAACCACCCTAAAATAAAATAAAAAAAGGAGAATTTTGTATTATTCCGTTTTCTCTGTGACTTCTACAATATTATGGTTTTTCTTAGATTAGAGGTTTTGTCTGTCTTTCCATGAAAAAAAAAAATGAGCACACCACGCACACTTTTTCTCTCTTTCTCTCTTACAAGTGGGTTTTGATATTTGTCAAATAACGGATTTGTTAAGGTTGAGATTTGAATTCTGCTTTAAAAAGCTTAAACAATTAGTTCAAAAGCAATTATGTCTAAACTTGATTTTTGTATTATTAGTTTTTGTCTAGTCAAAATGTTTCCTTATTTTTCTTCATTTTCTCTTTATAGTTCATTTAAAATTTAAATGAAATTTATATTATAAAGTTTGGCTTAAAACTAAAATATTAACCCAAGGGTTCCATAATTGTATTATACTTCCTATTATTTGCATTTCCTTTTCCTTGGAAGGATGGTGCTATTCTCGCTATTAAAACTAAGATATCAGCTCTGATGGCTTTTCATTTTTAATAATGTCCATTAAATAATTATAACTTTAAAACCCACTATTATTCGGAAGGCAGGTTTTGGGGTCAGACAGCTTGATCCATAAAAGGGATATGCAGGCATTAACCCATCTCTAAACATATCAAATCACCACATAAACGTACACACGAATTTGCATAATTTTTCCAACACATAATCTGAAGGACTATTGGTCCACTGCTCAAACAAGTTGAAATATTTTTATTTCAGTTTAACCGAAAAGAAGGGGACTAAGAGTCAATTATAAGAACTTATATGACATGACTGAGATGCCCTCCCGATTTATGCAACAGAAATTGTAACCAGGCAGGCTGGCCAGGGATCAGGGCCAATGAAAACTTAGTGAATAAAGAAAAGGCAAAACAATAACCGGTTCATGATCTCCCTTCTCAAAGGGAACTTACACACCATCGTTCCACTGCTAATAATCCTCACAAACAATAACAACACATGGAAGTAAGCATGATTATGAGATCCAACTCGTTGAAGCCCGGTTCTTCCATGCATGAAACCATAGTACTCAGCAGTTAGTCTTCCATCTTGATTACCCCCAGTTCCTAAATTGATGAAAAAATAATTTATTCTGACCATCTTGGTGCAGCTTTTCAATTTCTGCCACTTCAAGTGGCTGACAGAAATTGACAGTGACACTCCAAAACAAAAGTTCAGATGATTAACATGAACATTGACAAGCTAACCTTGTGTAACTGCACTAACTTTCTGCTTCACTTTCAAACTTCGGACCTTTTCCCTTGCTTTCAAGTGTGATTCTGTAGACATAAAATGCCACTACAGCACCACTGCAGAAGCGAAACAAAGTTGTTACATAAATTCTGGATTACTACCAAAGAATCAGCTTTAGCTGAATGAACATATATAAATCAAGCTATCGAAAGCAAAGACAAAATATATTGGTCTGCACTCTGCACAAATTATAATAATGCTTAGGGGTTGAAGGAGGCTAAGACACAGTTCATTGATTGAACATACAGGGATTATGTTCTCACATGAAAATTTTGGGATTGAAGTGTTTGGAGGTTGGAAATACCACCTGAGGGCTAATGTCAGTAAATTAAAATTTATATATAGTGGTTTTGAAGAGTGTTGTGGAAGGTCCTCTAGTCATGATGTTAATGGTTGAGTAAATCACAACTATAGAGTAGTGAGTCCTCTGACCTTGAGAAATTCAGCATAATAGATTCTTTCTCACAGTGGAGAGGATTATTATTATACCAATGCGTATATACACTGATTATGCAAGACTGACCAAGAAGCCAATTAAATACCACCAATAGGTAAGCTCAAATAATGTATAGTTTCCAAGACAAGAACCTTGTATATAAGAGCAGCATAAAGATTGGCAATAACCAAGAATTATTTAATAATATGAATGACTTAAATGATAATCTTAAAATGATATTACGTTAGCTCTTTTGCCTCAAACTTATTTCCCCAAATGGTCTGTTTGCAAACGAGGGAAATAGACGGGAAGGAAAGGAAATGGAGGGTAATGGCTCAATTTTTAGTTCATATTTTGGGAAGATAGCCTTCCCTTCTATCTCCTCTTGCTCTTCCCTTTCCTCTCCTTTTGCTCCATCTCCCCTGTCCAAATAGGCAAAAAGCTTCTACTAATGTTTTTTCATCATGCCTCTAGACTTGTGATGTATGAGTCAGCAGCAGAGTCATTCTCTACTAAGCATTGTTGTCATAACACCAATTTCAGTAGCATTAGTAAAATGTAGACTCAACCTTGATTAAGTTTCTCTAAAACTTAAAACAGCAGCAAGACACAGATCTGATTATTACACAATAGTTATGCACATGGCAAGATATGGAACCACCTTCCAATTAATTTGACCAAGGAGGCACTTCTTATGACAGGCATCACATTCATGCATATGCAAAAGGCTATGGTGTTATTTTTCCCAACTGGAGACAAAGAAATTTGTATAAATTAAATAACAAGAATTTAGACAAACCTGATCAAGGCAGTGAAATAAGTTATGAGTGGTGATCCCTGGGCAAAAGGAAAACAAAGACCGAAACCATCAGAAATTTGGAAGTCACATAAGTTTTGTAGATGTGTGAGCCACCTTCACAGATATTCTCTTCAATACAAGTAATACTAGTATCTTTTAATGAACATTAGGTATAAGCGATTTACCTTGCATATCAAGCTTAGCTCCCGCAGAAATAATATACTAGCTATTGCTGCAAGTTCAACAATCAATTTGCAGTAAGCTTTATGATCAGGAAGAAACCCCTAAAGGGCATAATTGGAAAAATGGGGAAAAGACCAAAAAATTAGATTTTTGAAGGTTCTATCTCATGTCAGAACTTAACAGACAGGAACAAAATGTAAATTCCCCATGAGCCTCATTAATGTAAATATTTCTTCATTTCTCCTGACAATGCATGTCAGTATCAAAACGATCCTGTACATTAGGGCTAATTGATGTTGCCAGGCACCAACCCATATTTTAAGAGGAAAATAAAACAGTGATAAGTCAGAAGATATTGAAATTCTCAAACAGTTCAGTAGTAAATAGATAAACAACTGAGCTATTTTTTGTTTTATCTTAAAAAAGAAAAAAAAAAAGGACAGAAAAAATGATAAATAGGTCCACTGCACTTTGCAACCCTGATGATGTTCAGGGAAGATTACAAACTCCCCCTCTATCTATAAAATTAAAAACTTTCCCATCCCGATATATTCTATTCTCATAAGGCACATTATCTTCAACAACGCATGTGGCAGTAACATGGCCTAGGTTCCGATAAAACTATTTTACCCTTCTAATTTCATAAAATTAAATCATTTGTTAATATAAAAGAACCCCCCCAAAAAAAAAGAACTACCACAACAAAGTCGGAGCAAATATCACATGTGGTATATATGAGGCAATCACCCCTTAGTTTTAACCCCCAAATGTGAACCACATGGAAAAATTTGCCTGATGAGTAAAAAATCTATATAGCGAAGTTCTTAAGCACAGAGAACAAGGCAACCAACTGCAATTGGCTGTGAGAAAGTTAACCAGTGAGATAAATGGATTCCATTTTAGACTCCCATCCCCTTTGAGGCACGTTGGTGACGTTCATAAGTGAAAGGAATGAAGAAATGATAGCATAATAACATTGCAAAAATCCTTAAGGATCTATTTATGACCTTTTACCTTTGTATAATTATAACGATTACTTTTGTATAATAGTAGATGCTGTAATTATTGTTTCTGCTTTCGCATAAGCAAAATTGTGTTAAGTCTCAGATGCTTACCTGTTTGGCCCTTCAAAGCTAGTCGTGAGGTTTCTCCCTTTTTATATGATCTTAGACTTGAAATGCTTAAAGCCAAAAGAACACAGCCCAAAATCAATCCAAACCTAATGGCAGTGATGCTTCCTGTGAACATGAAGGAAAGAAAGCCTCCAAGAGAAAGCACCAAACCTGCAAAGAATAGGAATATCAAATACCACATAAATATTCAACCAACTATTTTTAATGACATGTGTAATATTCAGAACATATTCCACCATTTAAATTTTAGTGCATGTGAAACCTACCATATGGAATACCAACATAGAAGTCCCGCACTCCAGAAATTTCATTGAGGTCATCGGTTGGGGAGGTAAAAGTCTCGACAATCTCCTTCACTGGTTCAGGCGAATTTTCAGCAGCTGTTGTGAGATACTCTTTGCCTTCTTCACCGATTTCCTTTGCAACCACACTCAACTCGTGCCTTGCCTTATCTGCTTGTACCTTCAACTGTTCTGAAGTATCTTTTAATATAATTGTTGCCTTCTTAGAATATAATTCATATGCTTCTTGAGACACGCTTTGAATCTTTGAGGCTTGTTCTCTGAAGGTATCCAGAGCTTGTTTCCAAGCTTCTTGTGATTCTGCAGATCCAATGTGTGGCTCGTCTTTGTTCCCCTCCACTTCAATTTCTTGATGCTTCCAAAGTACAGGACAAATATCAATATACAGTGATAGTCCTTTTTTTGGGGGGGGGGGGCGCGGGAGTGAAGAAAGTTATCACAAGCTAAATTCAAGATCAACAACAAGAAACTGAAAACACAAGTTGCCCAAAATGGATTCTGATTTGCAATCTGATATTGACAAATAACCATTAACAACTAAAATACACAGTTTACGCACTTAATAACTAGGTACTGGGCAGACCGAAATTCACGGCCTTCAACAATTCGCAGATATCATCTGCAATCAATCTCATCTATAAGGGCATTAATATTTCGGATAGCTGCAATTGTCTTATCTTATGACCAACAACTACTCCTTCTGAACGGGGAGCGAGTAGCAGAAAAACAATCCCAGACCTTCCTCAACAGTGCTAGAGACACAGTGCTAACAATCACTAATTTCAACCCATGGTATTCTGTAACATACATTGCAGTTGACCCAATTTCACAACCATTTCAAATCACTTAAAAATGAAAAAAATACTCGCAAAATCAAGACCCAGATACATCATAATAAATATAAGCCCATAAAAAACCCCTTTATATCATTTTCATCATCTTACCGAGTCCTCGCGTGAAGCTGCAAAAGCAACAACTAAAGGAGTCCGAGACCTCCTTCGGTTAAGAGGAAGAAAACCAGCACCAACCCCTTTGTAGGAAACAGCGTTAGAGACGACAGAGACTCTGCAACCGCGAGTTCTGAGTAACGGGTCCAACTTCACACACTCCACGACCTTCTTCAATGGAATTGAAGCTTGGGTGGTGAGCTTAGGGTTTAAGACCGAGACGGAATCAATTGTGAGACTCATTGCAGCTTCTGAGTCCCAAGAAAGGATCGAGAGAGGAAGAAGGGAAAAGAAACTTGGAATAGAGGCGATACTGACGAAGAGTAAAATAGAGGAATTCAAAGAATTAAAAAAATTGCAAGGAATAGTGTTTGAAGAAATTCCAAAGCGAATAGGCAGAGAAAAGAAGAGAGATGAAGGCTTTGCGTTGTCGTTGGAAGATGGATGCAGGAGCCAGGAGAATCCATCTCTGTCATGGATGGTGACACGTAATCAACACTCCCATGAGGTGGGACCCTCTCCGTCCACCTGCATAACATACAACTAGAACTATACTTCATTTCGTTTAAAAGTGAATTATCCCGTAAATTATGATTTTAATTTATGTATAAATATTTTTTAATTATATATAAAAATATATAAAATTTAATTTAATTAAAAAATAAATTTTAATGATATTATGATAAATAAAATATTAAAATAAAAATGAAATATATGATATAATGTGTGTCTTTAATCAAATGAAATAAATTTAATGAAATCTTTAATCACTTTGATAAATTTTTATAATAATATAAATATAATTAAAATATAAATATAAATAAAATAAAATTATTTTTAACTTAAATCTAAATATTATTTTAAAAAATATATTTAAAAATAAAATAAAAATTTATTTTTAATCATTTCAAACAGATGATTGAATATTTTTTATATGTTTATCAAGATTGTAATTATTATTTTTTTATTTTATTCTACTAACTCTAAATTGCATGCGTGTTATGTTATTAATGGTATGTGTTCTTAAGTTGATGGACGGAAACAGAGATTTACAAGTTGAGTTTATGGTTTTAATTGTAAATTAAATTTAACAAATCTAATTTTGAAGAAGTTTTTTTTTACAATTTTTTATGTAAATTATGTGAGATGATTGAATATAAATTTGAGTAATATCATCTAAATTTATCTTTTTAAAACTTCTATACAACTATTGTAAAATTTTTAATTTTTAAAAGTTTCTCCACTCCGTATTCACATTGAATATTCCTTGCTTTGACTGATGCTATATAATGAAGATAAGATGGCTTATGATGAGAAAATGTCACCTCGTACTTGTGGGGCTTCTTAAATACAAGGCAAATAGATTTAGAACCCCCTTTGTTTTATAAAAAATTGTTTTTTAATTTATTTAATTATGTATAAATAAAATTTTTTATATTATATATATATTTTATAATTGAGAAAGTAATGTCTAGAATTATGATAATAAAAGAATTTTATTCTCTAAAATAATAGATATTATTTTTGTTTTGTTTTGTGTATATAATATTAAATAAATAAAATATTTTCTATAATATTAATATTTTATATTGATAAACATAAATAAATAAAATTATTATTCTTAAACCAAACCTAAAATCACAATATTTTGTTTGTGTTTAATAAAAGGATTTGAAGATTATATAAAAACAAACCACACCTAAAATCGTAATATTTTATTTGTGTTTGCTGAAGGGGTTGAAGATTATGTAGAAAGAAAGCAGAAAGCGGGAAGATCGGAGGGCTGCAAGGAAGGGATAGATTCGAGGGCTGCGCACAAGTGCATGGCTTTTGGTTGAAAGCGAAAGCAAGGAATCTCCATAGATAACATATATCACTTTCCTATTATAAAATTTTGAATTTAATTAAAATATATTTTTATCATAAAATATTTAAAATATTTCGATTTAAATTTAAAATTATTTTTTATCATTTTATTGATAAAAATTTAATTTTTTTTTCATATTTTAAAAAAAGGTTTAAGTAAATTTAAATAGAATGGAAAGTTTATATAATTTTGTTAAACTTAAGGAGATGAGAGCATTTTTCTCTCAAATTTAATTATTCTTAACAAACTAATTCTTAAATAATAATTTTAACGCATAATTCATCCTATAATAAGTTGCATTAGAAATCAATTTTGTTAATGTTAAATCAAAAAAATCTTTTACAGTTCTCACGTACTATAGCTACCATAAAAGGTGATGGACCAAAGAGCCCAATAGTACAAAGATTGAAAACATATGCACAAATACTCATTAGGGGTGCGAACTTGCTTCAATCCGGACTGGCATCCCACCTTAACTTAAGTATGGTTTGTAGGCTTTTACTGTTTTCTGGGCCCTGCATACCTTACTATTGGGCTGTGTTTAGATTGGGTAAACCATAAGTAGTTGGAGATTACGAACCATTGGGCCCAATAAAACTAGTTAGGCTTACAGGCTTTACCGGCTCTCCCAATATATATTAGTCTATTTCTGCGAAGAAAATATCATCATGACAATATAAACGTGATATATTTTTTTATTTTTATTTAAAATTTAATTCAATTTTTTAATTTTTATTTGAATTGATTTTTTATTTTAATTTAAAAATAAAAAATATTAAACTTTTCTTAATAGAATTCGTTAGAATGATGAAAAAATCTAAATAAATCTTAAATGAGAATAATTTTTATACGATATTATATATTGAAAGCACTTATGTTATAAGGACATGTAAAAATTTTGTGATATAGAAACTGTTATAAGTATTTTTAGCACCGTATGAAATGGTCTGGTAAAAACTTAATGGAGTAGTCCAGCAAAGAGGGGTTCGACCCATTTCGAAGCGAGGTTGAGAGGTTTGCCAACAGATTGTCCAACGTGAGCTCAAGTCGCAAGACAAACTCAGATCGCCGAGCGAGTTACACTGAGCATAAGTATGGAACCCCGAAGACCAGTTAGCACGTAGATGCATATATTTTCAACTGACAAGTTAACTCTCAAAATTAATACATTAGCCACTAACAGTCCGACAGTAAATTGCTAAGCATTTATTGCTTGTCAAACATTTATTGCCTAATACAATAGAATAAATATGTTTGCAATTTATCAAATTACACTTATAACCTTCATTATTTCTATAAATAGGAAGGAAAATCATTGTAATAAAGGGATAATGAAAAATACATGTAGAAACTCTGCCAAAATAGTGAGAGAATTTATGTATTGAAGCTTTGTTGAACTGAGCGGAGAACCTACCTCAAAAAGTAAATACAACCATCGTGGACGTAGGGGTCATACTGACTTTAGTCGAATCACGTCAAAAACCTTCAGTGTTCATCTTGTTCTTTCTTCCTTTTGCTTTTATTGTTTTCTTGCATTTCTACACCTTTTACAGCAGTTTGGGTTTCAGAACCTTTGATCGACTGAGTACTAAAATCGACCGTCAACATTTTGGCATGCCTAATAGGACCAAATTGCTTTTTTGTTGACACACTAACCAACCGAGATGGCAAGAAGAAGAACAATCAGGAATTCTGATGCTGCCATTAACTAGCCAGGTGGTCATGGAAAGTAACAATGAAACACCCTAGAAAATGAAAACCCATTCCTAACAAGCACTTCTTCTACTCCCCCGAAGGCTAATGGTGTACATGTGTTGCATCAGCACCAAGAAGCACTTGAGAATACAGTTAAGAGACTTGCTGATGCAGTTGCAACGCTAGCCTAATGCATACCCATGAGGCCCAAAAATAGGCTGAAGCTACTATGACCAGGAGAATAGACCAAGGACTATAGAGAGAAGTGCTGGTCCGAGAAGAGAGGCCAGCTGAAGAGGGGCCTCGACAAGCAGACTTAGCTCACCCCACTAACTCATGACCTGAATCTCAGGATTGCCAAGCTCACAAGCATGATGAAAATCGATGACTTGCGAGCTCGCATCACGCTGAGGGCTTGAATACGAGTTGTGACAGTGCCAAGGGTTGACAATATGAAACATAGGATTCAATGATAGAGAAGCTGTTGCAAAGGGTACAGTGGTTGGAGAAACGTTCCTTAGCTCGGGACCAGTTAGATCGCTATAAGGAGGGGACCCCATTTTCCAAGGAGATCGAGATAGAGCCTCTCCCCTACAGATTCAAGGTTCCTGCCATCCCACCATATGATGGTAAAAGCAATCCGTATGACCATTTGGATGCTTTCAACATCCAGATGGACCTTTACATGACTAACCCCTTGGTCAAATTCCGTGTCTTCCCAACTACTCTTGGAGATATACCCCAAGTGTGGTTCAGGAACCTTCTGGCTTACAGCATTAGTGGTTGGGAAGAGTGTTAAAAAGATTTATCGATTAATACAATATGGTGCTGGGGCTGGGGCATCCTACGATGAATGATCTAGACATGATCATGTCTACTAGGACGTTAACTATATGGTTTCCAACCCCTGGTGGAGTTGGGTGTGTGCAAGGTGAGCAACATGCAGTCCGACGTTATTATGAAGATGCTGTTAAGATCGAGGAAAGGTAAAAAAGGGTTGACCTAGTCTTTGGCAGAGAACCTCGAGCTTCGAGCATGACAAGGGTCAGTCATGACCTTGACCCTCATAACTTGGACGCCGATAAGGAAATTAGCCTTGTGGAGGAGCTTAAAGACGTATGGGTTAGCGAGGTAGATCTTGAGAGGTGCCTCAAGCTGGGAAAGAATTTGCCTCCCGACGTGAAGACCCAGCTCTCTAAATTCCCTAAGGTGAATCTGGATATTTTTGCTTGGAATCACTAAGATATGGTGGGGATTGATCCCAAGATTATGTTACATAAACTGAATATTGATCCTTACCACAAACTAATTCATCAAAAAAGAAGGCTGTTGACTATCGAGTGATCTATCACTCTAAAGAAGGAGGTGGACAAACTCCTGGTTAACAAGTTCATCTGGGAGGCTCACTACCTGACTTGGGTAATTAATCCTGTATTGGTGAAAAAGAAAAATGGGAAATGGAGGACGTGCATTGATTTCACTGACCTTAATAAAGCTTATCTGAAAGATAGCTTCCCTTTGCCAAGGGTCTATTAGCTCATTGATGCAACAGTCAGGCATTAACTCCTCAGCTTTATGAATGCTTATTCAGGGTACAATCAACTACCTATGGAGCCCCAAGACCAGGAGCATACCTCATTCATCACAAATCGTATGTTGTATTGCTATAAGTTGATGCCCTTCGGAGTGAAAAATACATGGCAACCTACCAGCAGCTGGTCAACACAATGTTCAAAGAGTAGATTGAGAAGACTATGAAAGTCTACGTGGATGACATGCTCATAAAAACTAAGTAGGTCAAGGATCATGTGAGAGATATGGATGAAATGTTTCAAATTTTGAGGAAATACCAGATGAAACTGAATCCGCTTTAGTGCGCATTTGGAGTGGCTTTGGGAAAATTTCTCAAGTTCATGGTTAACATTAGAGGAATTGAAGTGAACCCAGAAAAGATTAAGGCACTCATCAACATGAGGTCTCCGACCAGGGTCGAGAAAGTGCAGAATCTAACTAGTTGGCTCATGGTACTTAGGAGATTCATTTCCAAAGCAATAGATAAATGCATACCTTTTTTTTGATATTCTAATGAAGAACGAACAATTTGAATGGACTGAAGAGTATGAGATCATTTTCTGGTGCTTGAAAGAATATATGGACCGAGCTCCACTGCTATCTAAGTTACAAGATGGCAAAAAACTCATTCTTTACCTAGGAGTATCCTAGCACGCTATCAATGCGACCTTAATTTGAGATGAAAATAAAGCTCAATTTTCAGTCTATTATGTGAGCAAAAGATTGCTGAACGCAGAGGTGAATTATATGCCTATGGAGAAGCTTGCTTACTATCTCATGATCGTTTTTAGGAAATTACAACCTTACTTTCAGGTGCACACTATTAAAGTGCTTACTAAGCACCCGTTGAGGTAGACCTTGCAAAAAACTAACACTTCAGTTTGCTTGCTCAAGTGAGCCATCGAGCTAGCCTAATTCGACACCCGATACAGACCGAGGGCGGTGATCAAGGGACAGGCCTTATTGGACTTTATTACGAAATTTACTAGACTTGCGAAGAAGGAAGTGGAGGCTTTAGAAGCTCTAAATGGGAACTTTACATAGATGGGTTCTCATACGAGCAGAAGGCAGGGGCAAGAATACTTTTAATTAGCTTGGAGGGATACAAAATCCTCTATGCATTGAGATTTGGATTCTGAGCTACTAAAAATGAAACTCAATATGAAACGCTGCCTATAGGACTTCGCTTGGCAAGGAAGATACAAGCTGAAAACTTGAGGATATTTAATGACTCTCAGCTCATTGTTTGTCACATAAAGGGTGAGTATCAGGCAGAGGGATCGATAATGGCTATTTAGCTTCAGAAGGTTTGAGAGTTATTTAACAATTTCCAGAGGTATGAGATTAGTCAGGTCCCATGAGCTCAAAATGCACATGCAGATGTATTAGCTTGCTTTTGCAACCAAGGACGTAGATTTCTTAGGTGCAATCCTAGTGGAAACTCTTCCATCACTAAGCATCAAATAGAAAGATGTCGTGATGACAACTGCTATGGCATAAAGCTCATGGATGAGCTCAATCTTAAAATATTTATGAGACGACGAGCTACTAAATGACAAATTGGAAGCACACCAAATGCGAGCTTGAGCTGCTAGATACTGCATCATCGATGACATGCTTTATAGAAAGGGTTTTTTGGCTCCACTCCTCAAATTCATTGATAGCCCTGATTGTGACATTATCCTAAAGGAAATTCATGCCGGTAATTATGGAAACCATGTTGGGGGCTATCTCTACCTTAAAAAGCACTCTGGTAGGGGTTCTATTGGCAAACCATGAAATAGGATGCAATCAACCTTGTTAGATGATGTGATAAATGTCAAATGTTTGCTAAGGTTCTGCAAGCTCCTCCAACCTACCTTCAAAAAATGGTAAGCCTTTGGCCTTTTGAAATATAGGGGATTGATTTAATCGGGCCTCTCCCCATAGGCTGTGGGAGCTGTAAATATGCAGTAGGGCTAATAATTATTTCACAAAGTGGGCAAAAGTGAAAAAATTAGCTAAAATCTCATCTTCAAAAATTGAGAAGTTTGTTTAGAATAATATTATTTATAGGTTCAAGATTCCTTAGCAAATTATAACAGACAATGGGAACTAATTTAACAATGAGAAGTTTATCAAGTTTTGCAACGACCTCAGGATTGTAAAAAGCTTCTCATGTAAGAGTTTGCTCGACCATGGGGGCAACAAAGGGTCTGAAAGTTCAAAAAATTTTCTCCCCTTTGGCTAAGCAAACCACCCAAGGATCCACTAGTTTGAGGTCTCAAAATTCCTCAGAGAAAATCTAAGGTGAAAGTAGAGCTAACTAACCTTCAGTCCAGCTCTTTTGCAGCAGAAGTGTATGGATCTTCATACCAGGAAAATCCTCCATATGGCCTCAAAAGCTTCCTCTCCAAGTGCTAGCCTGTTGAGGAGCTTGAGTGGGATTGGATTGAGCCAAAAATCGAAACATTTCAAGGCCTTCTCTTCCTCCCCACCGTTTGGCCATGGAAGGACGAAGCTTCCCTCTTCTTCTTTTCGGTTCCAAATCGAATGGGAGAAGATAAGTGCATGCTCATGTGTGTGTGTGTGTGAGGAAGCTGGTCAAAAGGCTCAAGGGATGTGAGTAGAATAGCGTCATTTTGGCTCAACATCCTTGGGCCAAAACGACGTCATTTTGAGGGGAAGGATGAGGCAACTTTTTGCCTATTTACCATATTGCCCCCAAAGCTTTCCAAAAGCTTCCTTTTGGCTCCAAAG
>JANHAO010000519.1:0-40657 GCA_026873985.1 Saraca asoca | reverse complement strand
GTGTGTGAGGAGGTTTGGTGCGGGCCGCGTAGGCGTGGTCATGGGGGTGGTGGGGGTGGGGGGGGCGGGGTGGGGGCGTGTGTGTCAAGGGCTTGTTGGGGGCACATTGAGGCCTTGTTGAGTTCTTATTCGGGGCTCATTGACACTAATCTAGAAATCCTAGGAATGTGTTGGCTTGATGCCTCACCGTACACACTCTAAATTATGTAATAAAACATATATCAATAAAAAGTTGTCCATCCGATTGTCCCTTGCCTGCTGCACATTAAAGGCTACTTATGTGCAGCATTCTTGAGAGTTGTTGTGCGATTGCTTCGATCTACTTGCCTATGTTACCTTCTGACAATTGAATATGATTTCATTGTATGGGTGATCAAAATCCACATTGCCCCATTACCTATACAAGTATGGTTCGAGTTTATTAAAAGGTTGGCATGTTGGATAAGAGTTGGCAAGCATCAACCACAAGGAACAAGAGAGCTACCGACATAACCAAGTGTTCTGGTTTCTTTGAGAAGAAACAACACATGCTCTTGTTGAGAGATAAAAATAGCTTCTTTTGTGTATGCCACTTCAATACCCAAGAAATATTTCAATCTTCCAAGATCCTTAATTTCAAACTCTTCGCCTAGGCTTCTTCAAAGGGAATCTCCTTTTGGTTTATTTCCGATAATAATAATGTCATCCACATATACTAGTAAAGTTGTCACTTCCCCTTTGGCTAAATCTTTTACAAAGAGAGCCTGATCCTCTTGACTCTATTTATACCCCATTGTTAGCGTAACTTTTGTAAATCTCCCAAACCAGGCTCTGGGGGATTGCTTCAAGCCATTGCATACTTCATTGCCACTAAAATTTTGATCAAATGGAAGGGGAAATTTCAGGAATGAGGTCTTCTAAGTTAACATGCAAGAAAGCACTCTTAACGTCAAATTGCTGTAAATACCACCCCAAATTAGCAACTAAGGACAATAAATACACATAGTGTATTCATTTTTGCTACAGGGGCAAAGGTCTCTTGATAATCGACTCCATAAGTTTGAGTGTATCCCTTTGCAACTAGCCTAGCTTTGTATATCTTTGAGGAGCCATCAGCCTTATACTTCAAATTAAACATCCACTTATACCCCACTTGTTTCTTTCCTCGTGGTAAATTTATAACTTCTCATGTTTTATTTTTCTGTAGTGCATCATTTCTTCTCTCATGGCTTGTACCCAGTTGTCATCTTTTAGTGTCTCGTCTACTGTTTAAGGAAAGCCAATAGAGTTTAGGGTGGTGACGAAACTCTTATGCTGTGGGGATAATCTATAAAATGACCAAAAGTTGGAAATTGGGTGTTGAGTGCATTTTTTGGTTCCTTTTCTAACAGCAATAGGCAAATCAATATTAGGAAAGTTTACAAGTTCATTATCAACAAAGGAAGGAGAAGGGATAGTCTCAATACCTGGTTCCATTTCATGGACATGCATTGGTTCAGAAATGGGTACTCTCCTCCTTGAGTAGACTTGAAGTGGCCTAGTATAATTTAGACCAGGTTGCTCCCTTTCAAAAAAGGTTATCAAAGTCGTAGATACTACCTAGGATCGAACGAGGGATCTAAGATCGTAATTTGTAAGATCATAAGATCCCACCTATAATGTAAATTTACACACACACACACACATATGTGCATGCTTGTAAAAACATAAAACACGGGCAAAATATAAATTTTTATCAATGTTTAAAACTAAATTGAGTAAAATGAATATAATCATTTAAAATTTTTATCAATATATATAACTAAAACTAGATATAATTTTTTATCAATTCATAAAACTAAATCTAAGTTGAGTAAAATATATTTTTTATATCAATACATTATTATACATAAAATGAAAAAAATTGAACCAAATACCAAAAAAAATAAAAATAAAAATTCAACAACCAACTGAGCAAAATAATTTTTTTTAATCAATATATAAAATTAAACTGAGTATAATGAATGTATAAAAGTAAAATAATTTAGTAAAATAAACATATAATTTAATATACAAAACAAATATATAGAATCTTTCTTCTTGTTCTGCTATGGACTTTCCATTCTGCATTTCTGCATTCTACATCAAAACGAACAAGCTTTGGATGTCCTCTCCACTATGAATCGATGAAGAGAGGTTGAAGCCTTGGAGTTTGCCACTAGCAACAAGCAGCAACAACACAATCTTCTACATTGCACTCGCACCAGCATAACAGAGGTTGAAGTCACAGCAGCCACCGCTGGGTTTCAATAGCAAATTGCATAGTGGGTTGGGCCAGTTTGACAAGTTATTTTAGGCCTCAGCACCCAGACAGCATTGCAGTAGTTTTGGGGAAGAAATTAGAATTTTTTTGGCTTTTCAATGGGAAGGTTTTGACCGTTGAATTACATCGATCCTACAATCCAGCTTGTGAACTCACTACGATCCAGATTCTAGACAGGTACAACTTTTCTCAATAATCTGAGATGTAAAGGTGCTTCAAAGTCATAAGGCCGTGCATTTTTACAAATTAGATCGCGATCTTGACAACCATGCTATTGAACTCGCTTTCAGAAGTAGATTTTGGTACAATTTCGTGGGCTACTTTCAACTTAATTTCTGAAGCAGATTGTGGTTCAATTTCAAGGACTATTGTAGGAGGAAGTTCACATTTAGCTTGAGTTAAGGATGAAGATGAAGACGGTCTAGTTGCTGGAAGGCTGCTAAAATTAAGAAAAAACTCCCTATCTTCCTTATCCTCCTTATCTTCTCTAGAAACTCACTCTCCTAATGACTGTGGTTTTGAAAGAAAGGGTGGTTTCAAAAAAGGTAACATCCATGTAAGTAAAAACTTTCTAATGGTTGAGTGATAACACTTGTAGCCCTCTGAAACACACATTTTAAAGCCCTTGGGTCAAGTTTGCCTCTATTATATGCATGAATATGAACAAATGAAGTACAACAAAAAACTTTAGGTGATAATTTACAAGAACCATTGAAATCTGGATGAATTTCAGACAACAAAGTAAGGGCTTCAATATCCCAACACTCTAGATGGCATCCTATTTATTAGGTATGTGGCTGTTAAAACAGCTTCCCCCAAAACCTTTTTGGGATATTGTTTTGAGACAATAAAGCTCAGGTAACATCAAGAAGAATGTCCTTTTTTTCTTTTAACAACCCATTTTGTTGGGATATCAACACAAGAAGACTCATGATTAATTCCTTCCTTCTGGGAAAAAAAAAGATGAGATTTTAGTCTCTTGCATTTTTAAATCTCACTCTTTATAGAAACCCCAAACTGTGAAGTGATCATTTTGTACAGTAGGAAAAATATTGCTCACGTCAGACTAACCAAGTTGTTCTAGTGCAATCATCAATAAAGGATAAAAATCATTTTACTCCTGAAATGTTAGGAATTTTAGATGGAATATCAGTGTGTATCAAAGAAAAAAACTAAGAAGGCCTTTGTATTACTCAATGTAAATGTGACATGATGGTGTTTGGCAATTTGACATGTATCACAATGAAAGCTGCTCATATCAACATCTTTGAACAGAAAAAGAAACATATTCTGAAGCAGACTAAAAGGTGGATGTCCTAGGCGGAAGTGGTGAAGCCAAATCTCATGTTTATTGATAAAAGGAGGAAGCCTTTGTGAAGCAGGAAAGAGGCATTTGATTGTCTTTGTCAGTATTCATTTCCTCAAGATAGTACAGCACATTTCTTTCCCAAGCAAATCTAATCATCCTCCCCGTAACTTGTTCTTAAAAAATGCAACGTGTAGAAAAGTAACTTTGCTATTCAAATCTTTGGTGACATGGTGAATGGAAAGAAGATTTGTAGACAATTTTGGAACATGCAATACGTTATTAAGGAAGAAAGAGGGTGTCAAATTTATAGTTCCTTGGCCAACAATTGTCACCGGCAAGCCATTTGCAATTATAAATTTTGTTTCCAGGACATGGATTATAAGAATAAAATCTGGTAAGACTATGTGTCACATGGTCAATTGCTCCCGAGTCTATAACCCAAACCCAAGAGATAGAAAAAGAAGTATCCGAGGCACCAAAAACACAAGAAACAGAGGAACACTTGGTTGTGATTTCAGATGCATGAAAAAGAACTCACCATGGATGTTGTTAATTCAACAATGAAGGCTGAAAGAGAAACAAAGAATGGCTGGCTATGAAGGCCAATAGTTAACAATAAAGGTTGGAGAAATCTGCAATGAAGGCTGAAGAAATAAAATCAGCAATGAAGGTGGAAGAGAAGAAGAAAAAACAGCAATGAAGGCTAAAGTGAAAGGTTCAGCAATGAAGGCTGAGGAAGAAAAAATCCCAGAGAGATAATGCTATTAATACCATGTGGATAAGGAGAAAATGTTTCTTCATTACCATATGATCAGTACATATCTATATTAATATATAAAAGTAGAGCCCAATCATAGGGATTTGATTTGGCTAATTAGTCTAATAGAGTGGGATCCCAAAGAGTCAGTGCTTAACCAATCTAAATAATAAAAAGAAAAGAATCAGGATCTGTACAGATCTCCTATATACTAATAAAATGAAAATATTTTATATATTTCCAACAAGAATTGTGTTGCCAACTCCTTAATCATGTTCCAAAATTTTCATGAAAATCCTGATCAATATATCAAATTTTCATTAGAAAAATTTTGAAAATCAATGAATTTTTTTATGGGATAAAAGGAGAACATATTAAGAGAAGAGAATACTAGAGGGGAGGATAAGACATGCTCCAGCCATTTAGAGAAACAAAATGAAAGAGAAACTGATGTGTTCAGCTCAACGAGCAAGAAATCCGGTTGCAAAATCAATGAAGACACCCCTGAAAAGGCCTATGAGGCCATGTGCTTTGAACATCAATGATGAACCTCTAATATTCAGTAACTTGAAAGAAAGATGAAAATTCCATGTCCCAGTAGGAAGGTGCAACAAAGACAGAAAACTAAACAAAAAGTTTACTGGAGCTTAAAACAACATTTTGTGGATTTTTATAGAATTACTAGCAAGAGGGTTGAAGGTAAGAAAGCTCAGAAAAGACAAGCATACTTGCTATAAAATCTTCAGTGTAATCTGTCTCGACCTTCCCATGAGCCATTGCACCTACCTGAAATCGAATTTCATCAGAAGTTAAAATATCTAAGAGATCAAGACACAGAGATCAGAATTAAGTTGAACTTCTAAAAGTACCACAAAGACAAGGTCAGTATTGCTGGGAACAGTTGCCACATAGTCGTTCATATCTACCAGCTTTTGAGAACTATATGAGAGGCCTGTCATGCAAAAGAAACAACTAGAGTTTTGGATATCATATGCAAATATTCTTCTGTGCTCTTAAACACAACTTGTAGAGTTGCATGAAATCATAATTTTGTTTACTCACTAAAACACACCTATTTTCCGAGAGTTGACAGGTAAATACTGGGTTACAGGGTTTTTAATCACTCGTAGGAGCTTCTCACGCTTACCAACAGCAGATATACTCAATTTTTGAAGCAGTTGCACTGCAGAGTAGTAAAGTTAAAAGAGAAGCACATGAGTGCTTAATTCCTTCAACAGAAAGCCAGGCATGCATAGTGCTAGGGATAAAATTAGCTGAACTTACACATAACACCAGAGAACCTCTTGAATGTCCTTGGAAGACGAACATGAGGTTTAACCTCAAAAAGAACACCTTTTTCAGTTCTTACATATACAGCTTGTACTCTTCCAGCTTTGTTTAGTGGACTATCTAAAATAAATAGAAGGGCCTGAAAAAACCATTCACTCAGGTCAAATAAGAGCATCAAATAAAAAGACATAGAAGAGAAGGAATCATTGTTACAATGGCATTGTAGCATGTTTGAGGAAAATGCTTCCCAGGAAGTAGGAAAACAATTTAAGAAAATAACTTTGACAGGAAAATGCAATAAAAAAATTAGAAAATGCTAGTTACACCAATGTATCCCTTAAGCACACCCTAACACAGTACATATAATCTTAGTCAGGCTAACTCCACTCGCGTAAATAGCACTACTCTTAAGAATGATGGAGAGACATAAAAACTAAAGTGAAGAAAAAAAGCATCCTTGTCAATTTCCACCGACCTGATGAACAATGTCGGGCCTGTAATCAGCAGGGTTCTTGTTATTTTTGCGCAAGAAATTAGCATGGTCGTCGGAGTTCAAAATCTGATAACTCTGCAGCACAGAAATTCACATATAGAATTGAGTGAATTGAATGTCACTCTCTAATCAATAAAACATAGAACCAAAGTATTTATCCCAAACCTAATAGCATATAGCCCATACAGCAGTAACTCACCGCAATACAAGACTGAAGTTCTAAGCTTTTTGATATAAGATAATGAAATTAATTACAAATGCAATCATAACAACAAAATTAGGTAAAAGAATTCCATACCTTGCCAACTTTGGCTACTTCCAAAGAAGCCCTTTCAAGAACAAATATGATTTTAGAGTTGTCGCTCTTTCTTTCACTGAGGGGAATAGGTATGCCCACATGCTCATTAACCGAAGCTTCTTCTGCTTCCACAGCTGGTTTTTCTTCTTCTTGTTCTTCTTCTTTGTGAGAGTTTGTATTCTTCTCTATCATGGGTCTTTTTGATGCTTCCATTGGCTGTGTTTCTTCATCCTCTTCTTCACGAACATACTTCTCTTGAGCCTTCTTACGTTTCTTCCCCTTCATCGCATGCGGCCGTGTCATTTCTGAACCAACGGAGGACTGTGAACCCCGCGCGCTTGAGGGAGAGAGTACAACGACGGGGAAAGCTAGGAAACGGGTAGTTTTTGCCTTGTGTTTTGACTTGGGAATTGGGTGCTATTAGGGTTTTGGGGGATTTTTCTTTTTCCTTTATTTATTTATTTGCTAATAAAAGGGTATTTTTGTAGATTGCTTTCGCTGCTACTGTGAGGATAATTTAAATTAGGTTGGCCACTGCAAATTTGCCCAGACATAAATGTCTATATTGAATCTCTAGATTTTTTTTTCCTTTATAATTTTGTTAGTTTTTTTTTTAGAACTTTATGTGATGATTTAAGTCACTTTAATTTAAATAACTTTAGAATAATTAGCATTGAATCAAGGTTTTCAGACATGTTGTTCAAGAATATTAGGACCAGTAACAAAATAAAAAATTATATTTTCTTACTTTGTTGTTTAAATCTAATAAACTTTCCCGTTTAAAATCCTTTAATCACTAAGATTTTAAATTAAATTGCCCATAAAAAAAATCTCTCCCTTTTTTTTTTCTTACTTTACAAAACTTCCTCTATCATTTTTTATCGTTGACCATTGTTTATTATTACTTCTCATTATTAAGTATTGTCTATCATTACCTTATATTATTAGTCACAATATAGTATAATTATCATTGTTGAGTTCCACTCACACAACCTTCTAATACATATTATTGTTGATTATTATTTACCAACATATTTTATTATTGACTATCATATTTCATCATTGATCACTATTATTATCATTATTAATCATTATTCACTTCTATTTATCACTATTAATCGTCATTTATCATCATCTATTATTCTTGACTAATGTCTAATATCACTCATCGTTACTAATTATCTTTGACTACTACTCATCATCACTTATTTTCCTTTATCATTATCCATTTTTATCAATCATTACTTAATTAAATAATAAAAAAATAATCAAAAATAACGTAATTCTATTTCGAGTAAAGTAAATTAAAAATTAGAGTTAGCGTTACCTCTTATTCTCCTTCCTTCCTTGTTTGATTTCAATTTTTTTTTTCCATCCCTTCTGTTGAACTAAACAACCCCTTAACATGTGACTCCGAGTGGTTAACTTTGTTTTATAATATTCACTGCGAGAAAATCCGAACTTGCAGCATTCAGTCAAAATCTGTTCCACCTTTATCACGCGTAGCACCTAGTTCAGCACTTGAGGGATGATTACATTCGGTTTGATGTAAGGGAGTAAATAATTAGAGCCCTATTTTTCAAAAGAACGAGATAAAGTTATCGCTTTGCCACGAAGTTTTCCATTCAAATTATAATAAATATTTGATTATTCTACTAGTTATTATAAATAATTATAATTTAGTAATTATAATAATTATTAAAGTCAAATTCAAATTGTAAATAACAATGATAATTAATAAGATAATCTATATATTTAAATGAAGAACTTCACAAACACACAAGGAATTGAAATTATGGAAAAATCCTTTAGAAAAAAACTATTGATGCATAATTGCATTTAGTTTAACACGAAAAGTAAATAAATATCTAAAATTAGATGAAGCAAAATCAGTAATTGATACATAAATTTATCAAAAATGTTAGCATAATTTCATGTTTTCATTTATGAAATATACTAACTTTTTTAATTTCTATCATATAAATATAATATCTATGTGTTTCTTTTTTCTACCCAAATTCTTTCTTTTGTTTTGATAATTAAACTCAAAAATTTTTTATTTTTGGATCATTGAGGGCTACTGTATAGTTTGGAAAGCAATTATAAGTATACTGGTCTATTATGAAGATTAGATTATAGGTAAGTTAATATTGAATTTTTGAATGATGTTGTTCTTGTATCTCTTAAATTATTAATATTAGAGTATCTATTCCTAGTCTATGGAGGGGTTTTGTAGCTACTTGAATTAATCTTATATGTAAATAATTATAATGTTTTTTATGTGAATTTGTCATTGGTTTTGATAAAAGAGGTATTGTATCATAAGTTTTATCAATACTTATATTCACAAATTTCAACAATATAATCTTGAAAAGCATCAAAAGATCCTTTTTGATAAATTTGACTAGTGGATATTCTAGGTATATTGAACTACATATTTTTTGTTCTATGTTTGAAATAATTAATTTTTGACTATTTATTATATTTTGATTAACATGTTCTGGGCTAAACTTTTGATCAGAAGGCATTAATTCCTTATTTTTAGAGGATAGTTTTCTAATCAAATGTGCCATTATTACCTTTAATAATCTCTAATTACTAATGGTTTTAGTTTTCTACTTAGGGTTTTCCTAGATCTGGCTATACGTGACTACACCTATCTACAGCACCACCTAAACACACCCTCTCGACTTCATAAACGGTTGACTAATGTAGCTCTTAAGGCTTATCAACATAGCTTACCAGTGTTAACCAATGCACAATTGGTATGTAGGAAGCGCCTAAGTTTTGATCGCTACCACATTAATCTTTGATAATTTATAGTAACTCCAACAGACATCTAATCAGGCACCTATCTCTCCTTTTACAAGGCTTTGATACCCAATGGGGTAGAGCTGGTGTCTGTTGGAGTTACTGTAGATTATCAAAGACTATTGTGGTAGTAGTCAAAATTTAGGAGAAGGAGAGGAAGGAGATGATTTCTTCATCTTCTTTTCTGAGATTGTAGAATGCAAAATGTTGTTTTGAAATCTTATGCAAGATATGTACTTATATATAGAAAAAGTTTGAAAAGACATAATGATTTTTCGGTGAAATTTTTTGAAAGGATATTGATAGTAGGAAAAGATGCTGGAGAACATAGGCATATTTCTTTGCAGTTTCATAAACAATTATTTTTTGAAATATCATTTTTTTCGATATCAGAATCTTTTTGATTTTGATAAATTTGTCCATTCTCTTCTTGAGATTTTTCTGACTCAGATGACGGATTAAGTAAAAGTTCTTATAATTGTAATTTTAATTTATCACTAACCTCTAAATAATTTATTTTTTTGTTTCATTTTATAATTTCTACTATAATGATTAAATTGACCACATTTATAGCATTCTATCATTTCTTTACTTTTGAGATTTTTAGTGGGTTTCCTAGTTTCTTTAGGATTATCTGGATTTCTATAACTAAATCTTTTTTAAGGGTCTAGAATATATGATACTGGTTTTAAGTTTTTTCTATCTTTTTATTGAAGGAGCTTCTTGTATAATTTCATAATCATATTATTGACAAAAAGTTCCTAGTTCCTTTTTATTGATTCTATTATCATTTTTAATTATGATTTTTAATTTTAGATCAGTACATGAGGCTAATCCTTCTTGATTTATAGTATTGATTAATTATCCATAAGTTAATTCTACCCAAGGAATATTTCCATTAAATTCTTATCTCAAATTATTTTTCACTTTTTCAGCAAAATCAGTTTAGAAGTCCTGTTATAAACTTCTCTTTCCAATAAGCCAAATTAAAATCTGATCTTGTAAAAATTCTTGATAAAAATACGTCTTTATACCATCTAAAGTTTGTTAAAATTGGGCATTTAAGATTTAACAGAGCTTCAAAGGCTCTATCTTGAATTCGAGATGTGTTTCCTATAAATTGTTTAGTTATTGCCTCTATTAGTATATTGACTATGTCAATTGTATTGATTACTTGACCATTTATAATTTCTAGTTTAACCTTTTGATAAAATTGGGGTTTTTTTTATAATCTGTTACATAATAAGTCCACTATCCTTTTAATTGATCAGAGAAACCTGCTATAATTAGGTTAGCAGTTTGTGTTTCATTATTTCCTTAAATTTTATAAGCAGTTATTACCATATTTCATTCATAAACCCCATGGTCATCATAAACATTTTCCCAAAATTGATTCCTTCCTTTCTTCATATTGAATATTTGGAGGTGTAGGTTTTGAATAATAAATTCTAATATAATAGTTTTAATTTAATTTTTGTCCTTGCTATGAAGGGTATCCTACATAGTTTCTATGCATTTTATTAATTTGTTGATCTTCTAAAAATTGATTTTCTAATTGATCTATTTTTGAAATGGTATTAATATTTTTTGAAGTTTTTCCATTATTTTTTAAGGAGTTTTCATTAATAGTTAATTTTTGTAGTTTTATATTAATTTCTTCTAATATTTCTTCATTATTGTTTGATTTTTTTAATTATATATATATATTTTTAATTCTTCTTGGGTCATTGAAAAGGGCTTAAAAATGGGTTGTTCTAACTTGGTTTTATTTTTGAAGTGATATATGATTTGGAATATTATTTATAGAATTTTCTACACTATCTAGTTGCATCCATATTGTGTGGAGAATTGTATTTGAATAATTGTTTTGATTTTAAATGTTTTTCATTTGTTTGAGATTTATGCTATCTTGACATTCTTTTTCAGGTGCTCCTATTTTAAATGGAGAAGCAATTATTGAGAATTCAGAGTGTGCTATTTCTATTTTTTCTAAAAGGGAATGATTTCCTATAATTATCTTATTTGATGAAGTTTGTCATTGTTGTTTTGATTTTTGAAGCATATTTAGAAAAATTTTATTATTTTTAGCTGGTAACTCTTTTACATATGTTGTAGAATTTTTTTTCCTTTTTCAAGACTTTTTATATAGTAAACTTCTCTTAGTCTCTCTTTTCTTACTTCTTTTTTATCTTTTGTTACTATAAGTTATTTGTCCTCTTGTTGAATGAATAATGTTGCTACATCATTTTTCTTTTTAACTTGTTGGCAATTATTCTCTCTATTATTTGGTGCTTTAGAACTTAGAGTAATAAGTAGTAACTTTTTATTGAGAATCATTTTGCATGTTTTCTTGAAAGTTAGAATTAGTGTTTACTTAAAGTTTACAAAATTGACAGTCTTTACTTTCTATTTTTTATCTTCTACTTTATCTTTTGTGTTTTTTACTTGTTTTATTTTTCTTATTTTTTCTTGAACAACTAATTTTCTCTTAAAGGGATAATATATATATTTTTTATTTTTGCAATAATTTTCAAGCTAATTAAAAAATATATATGTTGTTGTTTCTCTATATTTTTTATATAAAGATCCCTTAAATGTTTTCTCTATTCTAAGGGAAATTTTGAAATATATCATTCTCTTTTTTCTATTTTTCTTGAGCAAAATAATAGGTTTGTAGTAATTCATGATTTATTTTGAAATCTCTTTTTAATATATTAAGTTGATTTTATATTTCTAAATATGTTAGCGAAGTGGGTTCTTGTGTTGGAGCATAATCTACTTTATATTGGTGTTCCAGAATATTTTTATTATAATTCATCCCTTGTAATTTTACTAATTTTTCATTTATTTCTTATTCTACACTTTTTCTTGGATCTAAATCTAATGTTGAAAATGGATCTATTGAACTTCTAAGAGAATATTTTGAAGAAGTTGATCTTCCTGGACGAGTATTTGGTTTATAGTAATTCATGATTTATAAATTATTTGTTTGATTGAATTTTTGAAAGAGGTTGCCCTTGTATTTCTTAAAATTATTAATATTAGAGTATCTATTCCTAGCCTATCAAGGGGTTTTAACTACTTGAATTAATCCTATATGTAAATAATTATAATGTTTTTTTTATGTGAATTTGTCATTGGTTTTGATAAAAGAGGTACATCATACGTTTTATCAATACTTAAATTATGTTCACAAGTTTTAAGAATATAATCTTGAAAAGCATCAAAGGTTCCTTTTTGATAAATTTGACTAGTGGGTATTCTAGGTATATTCCAATTGTGTATTTTTTGTTTTATGTTTGAAATAATTAATTCTTGACTATTTATTATATCTTGATTAACCTGCTAGGGGCTTGACTCCTAACCAAAAGGTATTAGTTCCTTATTTTTGGAGGATAGTTTTTTAATTAAGTGTGCCATTATTACCTTGAATTATCTCTAATTACTAATGATTTTGATTTTTTACTCAGGGTTTTCCTAGATCTAGCTGTACGGGACCACACCTATTTATGGGACCACCTAAACATGCCCTCTCGGCTTCATAAACGGCTGATCAATGTGGCTCTTAAGTCTCACCAACATAGCATAGCAATGTTGACCAATGCATAATTGATATATAGGAAACACCTAAGTTTTGACCACTACCATAGTGATCTTCGATAATCTACAGTAAATTCGGCAAACACCTATCTCTCCCCTCACAAGACTCTGATACCAAGTAGGATAGTGCTGCTTAGGTAGCCCTGGATCAATCTCTTGATTATGGAAAATAAAGCACATATGTTGAAAACAATTAAAAATAATGCATATATATTAAAAATAATTGAGCATGGTAACGACATAGTAATGAAAAACATGATATAAATTTAAACTAGTAATAGCACAACAAGTTGGAAAACTTACAAAATATTATAGATGCTTGAGCTTTTACACAAGATTTTGAAAATTATAAATTTTGACAGATAGAGAGAGGCACAGTCACAAAGGCTATAGCTATTACAAGGCTTTTGGATATTACAAAGCTTTGGAGGTGAGAATTGGTCGTGTCCTACATTTTGAAGTAAGCTTCCTTTTTATAGGCTTCTTGAACTTCCTTAGACTTGAAACATTTCTTCAATTAAGTTTTGGACTTCAAACTTTTGTTGAATCTAATTTTGGACTTGAAATTTTATTGAATATGCTTGATATTCAGACTTGTCTGCAATCTTGAATACTATTCTAGATAAGGCTGAATTCAAAGAATCTTGAAAATCTTAAAAAGTTGTCAAAAAGGTAAACAGCTACTTTAATAATGAATGTTGTCTTCGGACTTGAAATAAATATTGAATTGAACTTTGGATGAGCAGATTGACAAAAAAATTATCTGATGTTTTAACCATTGATCTTGAATTATTCAAATTGACTAAGGTTTATGCCATAGCAGCCATCTTTATTATCTCCAGGTTGAAATGCTGATTGAACTTCATCACTATCTATTTGAGATAATGTTTCTAAGAGCTTTTTTTTGAATTCTTGCTTTAAAGAGGTTCTTGCTATGTGAGCTAAGAATTTGCTTTTTGAAGTTAAAAAATTACTAAAATGGGGTGACATGGCTCCCATTTAAGGATTAATTTTGAGGTATTGTAGGACTATTGAGAAATTAGCAAATTCAATTTTGAACTTATGCCACCATTTGATTTTGAATTCTCTGGCTAAACTTAATGGACATGGATCAGGATATTTTTTGATATAAGTATAGTCCTAACAAAGGATTCATGCGATTTTGAAATTTACACAAAATAGTAATAATTTGTCAATATTTTGATTAATTTTTGAGGAAAATAAATCGAAACTTTCTTGAATTTTTACATCAAAGATTTGAGGAATTGGTCTACAAATCTTGAACCATTTCGAAAATCAACTTGGTAAAGTTTTTGAACATGTTGAAGAAAATTGAATAAACTAAGAATGACTGTAATTATTATAATATAATATATTGAATTAAGCTTGTTTATAATCTTCATAATTAAAAGTTTCTGGTTGAAAGTAAACTTGAAATCTTTTGTAGGTAAAAGGAGATGATAATTTCTAATCATGATGAGAAAGAACTTGAATAATTCTAATTTTTGAAAAAGTTATTTTATTGGAATCTATTAGATCAATTTTGAGTTCTAATTCTATTGATCCAGTTTGCAATAGAACTAGCTCATAAAATTTTCTTTATTTTTTAAAATCATTTGGAATGTAATTCCAGTTTTTTGGTAATATTTTTTAAGCAATCTCTCTAGGTGATGAAGCCTTTTGAAAATCTTCTACAATAGATATTAGAATTTTGATTTCTTTTATAACATATCCTTGATTTTGAATGCATTTTGTTCTTGAGGAAGAAGAAGGAGTAGAGGGACTGGCTAAAGAGGTGGCTACCTTAAAATAGTTTCTAGGAGGCGTTGGTATTGATCCAAGGGTGACAGATCTATTTTGAGTAGGTAAAATAGTGGATTTTATTGAAGGTCTAATTATTGAAGTATTGGACGAAGTTATTGAAGTAGGTAGCTTTATAGCCTAGTCAACTATGGTTTCTTAGGAGAAGGAGAGGAAGGAGATGATTTCTTCATCTTCTTTCGTGAGATTGTAGAATACAAACTGTTGTTTAAAAAACTTATGCAAGATATGTACATATATATAGAAAAAGTTTGAAAAGATGTAATGATCTTAGATAAAATTTTTTGAAAAGATATTGATAGTAAGAGAAAATGCTGAAGAACATACGCATATTTTTCCGCAGTTTTGTAAACAATTTTTTTTTGAAATATCATTTTCTTTAATATCAAAATCTTTTTAATTTTGTTAAATTTGTTCTTCCTCTTCTTGAGATTCTTCTGACTTAGATGACAGATTAAGTAAAAGTTCTTATAATTGTAGTTTTAATTTATCACTAACCTCTAAATTATTTATTTTTGTTTCATTTTAAAATTTCTACTATAATAACTAAATTGACCACATTTATAACATACTATTGTTTCTTTTCTTTTGAGATTTTTAATGGGTTTCCTAGTTTCTTTAGGATTATTTGGATTTCTATAACTAAATCTTTTTGAGGGTCTAGAATATATTCTACTGGTTTTAAGTTTTTTCCTTCTTTTTATTGAAGAAGCTTCTTGTAGAGTTTCATAATCATATTGTTGATAAAAAGTTCCTAATTCCTTTTTATTGACAAAAAATGTTAGGATAATTTCATGTTTTCATTTATGAAAGATACTAACTTTTTCAATTTCTATCATTTATATATAATATCTACGTGTCTCGTTCCTTCTACCCAAATCCCTTCTTTTGTTTTGATAATTAAATTGAAAAAAAAAATTATTTTTAGATCATTAAGGGCTACTCTATAGTTTGGACAACAATTATAGTATACTGGTCTATTATGAAGATTAGACTGTAGACAAGCTAATATTGAATTTCTGAAAGAGGTTGCTCTTGTAACTCTTAAAATTATTAATATTGGTGTATCTATTCCTAGCCTATGGAGGGGTTTTGTAGCTATTTGAATTAATCTTATATATAAATAATTATAATGTTTTTCATGTTGATCTATCATTAGTTTTGATAAAAAAAGGTATTATATCATAAGTTTTATCAATACTTAAATTATGTTCACAAATTTTAACAATATAATCTTGAAAAGCATTAAAGGTTCCTTTTTGATAAATTTGACCAGTAGATATTCTAAGTATATTCCAATTACGTATTTTTTATTCTATATTTAAAATAATTAATTCTTGACTATTTATTATATCTTGATTAACCTGCTTTGGGCTAGACTCTTGAGTAAAAGGTATTAGTTCCTTATTTTTGGAGGATAGTTTTCTAATTAAGTGTACCATTATTATCTTGAATTATCTATAATTACTAATGGTTTTGGTTTTCTACTAAGAGTTTTCCTAGATCTGGTTGTACGGGATCACACCTATTTACGGGACCACCCAACACCATGGGACCACCTAAACACACCCTCTCGGCTTCACAAATAGTTGATCAATGTGGCTCTTAAGGCTCACCAATGTAGCATACCAATGCTAGCCAATGCACTATTGGTATGTAGGAAACACATAAGTTTTGACCATTACCACAATAATCTTCAATAATCTACAGTAACTCCGATAGACACCTAATCAGGCACCTATCTCTCCCTTCACAAGCCTCAAATACCAAGTGGGGTGGAGTTGCTTAGGGAGCTCTAGATTGATATCTTGATTATGGAAAATAAAGCACATATGTTGAAAATAGTTGAAAATAATGGACATATATATTGAAAATAGTTAAGCATGGTGACAGCACAGTAATGGAAACCATGATATAAATTTGAAGCAGCAATAGCATAACAGGTTAAAAAACTTATAAAATATTATTAATGCTTTAGCTTTTATACAAGATTTTGAAAATTACAAATTTTGTGAGAGAGAGAGGAGAGAGAAAGAGAGAGAGAGAGAGAGAGAGAGAGAGAGAGTATGTTTACAAAGGGTATGGCTATTACAAGGCTTTTGGATATTACAAAGTTTTGGATGGTGAGAATTGGTCGTGTCTTACATCTAGAAGCAAGCTCCCTTTTATAGGCTTCTTGAACTTCCTTGGACTTGAAACATTTCTTCAATTAAGTTCTGGACTTCAAATTTTATTGAATCTGCTTGATATCCAGATTTGTCTACAGTCTTGAATGCAATTCTATATAAGGCTGAATTAAGAGAATCTTGAAAATCTTGAAAAGTTATCAGAAAAGTTGACAGCTACTTTAATAATGAACTCTGTCTTCGGACTTGAAATATTCATTGAATTTTGAGTAGAGAACTTAAGCTAAATATCTTCATCTTGATCACTATTGTCTCTTGATGAATTATAAAATCCTTTATAATACCAATACTGTCTTTCAATTTTTTGATATTCTTCATAGTCCTTTTGCACTAATTCATTTGTAGCTTTTGTTAATTCATAATGAAAAGGTATTTTTGGAAGATATAGTTCCCAAGTTACAATTTTTTGATAATTGTCTGCTCCTAATATTCTTGCATCTGGTTGATCTGATTTTTGATATTGATTCCAAGTTGTTGACAAAAGGAAGACTATAAACTAGTTGACAAGGACATAAAGGATGTTCAAGAGGGATTGTTTGGCAATTTGGATTAGTTCTTGGACAAGGTACTATTTCCTTTTCGAAGAGACATTCATTGTCCCAAAGTATTGTCATTCCTAACATAAGATTGTCAGTTATTGAGAACAGGAAATTGAATATTAATTCTTGAAATTCTTGGGCTAAATCTTTAGCTTTTGAATAAATATTTTCTTTTAAATCTTGAGGAAAAGTTTTTGGTAAAAAGAATAAGTCATTGAAGACATGATTCTTAATGAAGATGAATTTTGAAAGAAATCTTGACCTGATAAGGATCCTTCTTGATTCATTGAAATCCTTGCAAAAATTCCCTAGTGAGGAAATCTAGAAGAGAATTTTGATCATCTTTAATAAATTCAATATCAAAATTAAAACAGGATAATATTGCTTGTCATTTTGCAAATATTTGTTTTGAAACTAAATTCTTGACATCTTTTTGTAAAACATCTTTTGTAGCTTTACAATCTACTTATATTAGAAATTTCTTGTTTATTAAATCATCTTGAAATTTGGTAACACATACTATTATAGATAAAATTTCTTTTTTAATAGTAGAATATTTCTTTTGAGATTCAATTCGGCATCATGAATGATATCTAACTGCCTGCTCTTTTGAGGATTTTGACTTTTCTAATTTCTGTTTGAGGATTCTTTCATATCTTATTTCTGAAGCATCTGTTTCTACAATCATGAGAGCTTGAGGATTTGGTATTCCTAAATAAGGAAGATTATAAACTATTGATTTTAGTCTTTTGATAGTTTATGTCATTTCTTGATTCTAAGTAAGAGGATCTTTCTGAAGTCTTTTGAAAAGTAGTTTTATAATATGACTAAAATTTGGAATGAAACTTGAAACATAATTGAAACAACCTAAAAATCTTTGAAGCTATTTTTTATCTTTAATTTCATCTAGAAATTTATTTGCAAACTCTATTGATCTACTAATGGGGGTTATGGTCCCTTGATAAATATCATATCCTAAAAATTTGACTTTTGTTTGAAATAGCTTCATTTTTCTTTGAGAAATAACTAAACCAGTTCTTTTGATAATTTTGAAAAATGTTAGCAAATGTTTAAAGTGTTGCTTTATGGAATTTGAAAATATTAATACATCATCAATTTAAACTATTGAAAAATGTGTACAAGACTTAAAATATCATTCATCATAATTTGAAATTTAGATGGAGCATTTTTTAATCCAAAGGGCTTTACATTTCATTCATAATGTTCAAAAAGGGTTGTCAAAGCAGTTTTATATCTATCTTCTTTCTTAATTTGGACTTGCCAGAATCCAAACTTTATGCCAAATTTTAAAAATATTACTACACTATGTAATTTTCCTAGTAGATTATTTTTATTTAGAATTGGATATCTAATCCATTGAAGAATTTTATTGAAAGTTTTATAATTTATTATTAATCTTAGGGTTCCTCTTTCTATTTCAGCTTAATTTTGAACATAAAAGGCTGAACAACTCTGAGAAGATTTATTGGACCTTATTAATTTTTTATTTGACGAATCTTGAATTTTTTTTGGCAATAATTTAATAATTCTTCTTTCATTTGGACTGGTCTTGCTTTAGTAGGAATATTTCTTTCATCAAAATCTTTTTCATATGTTAGATAGATCATATGCTGCTTTCTATCCCAAAAAGCATTTGAAATTTCTACACATCGTTTTCAAAAAGAATTTTTAATTCTTTAATTTTTTACTGAATTTGAGGATTTTTTAATTTTTGTTTGACTTTCATATGATAAACTTCATCTTGAAGAAAATTTTCTTTTCTTCTAAGCATATTTATTGTGTGTATCTCTTTTTCTTGAATAATGTTAATATCTTTTGTAATAGGAGGCATTGAAAATTTAAATCTTATATTTTTGAATCTTAAAGGATAAATTCCTTCAGATGTTACTTTGAAAGGATAAATCTGAGTTAAAATTAGTGTTCCTAAAATTATTGATTCATTTATATTTTTATTTAGAACAAAAGTGTTTTTGAAGCAAATTCCTTGATTATAAATATGAGTATTTTCTAATTTATAATTAATTAACATATTGACACCACTTATATTTCTTAATGATTCTTTTGTTTTTTCATAATATTTTATCGATATTAATCCTTCTTTAATATAATTTAAATATGCTCTTAAGTCTATTAAAGTATGAAACTTTTGATGAAATTCATTATTGATGACTAAATTAATTTCACAGATCCATTTATGAAATTGAATTCTTTGAAGAGCATTTACATAAGAATTTTTGCCTTTTTCATCCATTTCTTGATAAGGTTTTATATTTTGATTTTGATTATATTGTTCTTTTTCTTCTATTATTGCTTTTCCTTTTCTATCATTTTCTAATGATAATTTTAAATTTTCTAATTTAATTGATGAATTTTCTTCTTTGATCTCTTTTATTTCTTTTTTTAATATTACTAATTTCTGCTTTTAGATCTTGAATGGTGTTGATGGTAAAATTTGGTAGGCCCAAATCCAGTCAACTAGAACAGTTCTTGAAACTCCCAAACTGCATTCTGGTTTTGCAAGTAGGAGGCAGATGCAGAAAGTAAAGAAAGAAGAGGAAGAACATGGGGAAGACACCGGTAATTTTAATGTGATTCAACTAAAACTAAATAGTATTAGTCCCTACATCCACAGATGATTTCATTTATCAGTGTAAATGGCAAAGTACAAATGTTTGTTCATTTAGTCCCTTTAATATAATGGTTGAACCTTCTGTTTATAGAGGCAGGGGGTTACAAATGTAATTTAACAAGTTACAAATCTATCTGATCAGCCGTATTGGGCAATAAATGCTAGATAACTTGCTATTGATTTGCCAGGGACTGATCTGTCAGTTAATCTTGTAAGTGGGTCTCGTTCTAGGGTTTCTCCAATAAGTTCTTGGGAGATAGTTGAGGCAACTGGCTTCGACTAACGAGTTGGAGCTCATAGTGAGCTGGAACTGCACCCTTGGCTTGGTCCTTTGCTTTGAGCTCACAGCTAGTGACCTGGTGCCTACGCTTAACAGCCTTAGCCTCTGGGCGAGCTGGGCTTCCTCCATCTAAACTTGTTCATTGGATTTTTGCCAGCCTATTTGTGTGGTTCCAAAAACACCCACAATATTGGCCCCCCAGCTCTCAATGCACTTCGTGGGCTAGGAGCTGTAATCTGCTAGCAAAAGCTTAATCTGCTAAATTATTTTTCAAACTTCTACATTTCTGAGTTTCATCTCAAATGTTCATGTGCTTGTTTTCCCCCATGAATGAGGTTTCTGACGAGTTAATGGTAGTATGAGTTCCTGTAAATCATAACCTGACAAACATTAGATAAAATGAGTGCCCGATAAGTTAATCGACCTTGGCGAGCATGTTTTAACAAATACTAGTCAAGTATTGTGTAGGTCATAAATGATAATATTTATAAATGGACCTTAATTAGTAAATTATGATTAAAAAGGATATGTGCCAAGTCGAATAACTAGCAAATCATATGAAAGTTGCACCATAGCAAGCTTAAACGGGGCGCTGAGATAGGTTGCATGAATACTCAGCCAACAATCTTATCGCTCAACTCTATAGCAATCTCGTTGCTTAATGTCACAGCAATCCTATTGCTCAATTCTACAACAAGCTCATTGCTCAGTGGAAAAATAATCTTATGGCTCAGTTCCATAACAATCTCATTGCTTAATGAAACAGTAATCCTATTGCTCAATGTCACAGCAATCTCGTGACTTAGTGGACCGTAAGACCATGCTTCTGCCAGTAATCTTGTTACTCAAGTAGGTCACATGAATGTGCTTTTGCTAGTAATCTTGTTGCTTAGGTAGGTCACATGAATGTGCTTCTACTAGCAATGTTGTTGGACAGGCATGTTGCACCATAATAGTCATTCCACAGCAATCATGTTGCTCAGTGGGTTGCTCTATAACAATCGCATTGCTTAGTGGGTCACGCTGTAGCAATCTTGTTACTTAGCGAGTCATGTCACAGCAATCTTGTTGCTCAATGGATACGAGTCTTGGTTCTGATTTCTTTAATTTGGTCAAGCTGAAGTTGAATGAAAATGTGAGCGTGAACATTCATCATTCTGAGCTCATAGTACGAGATGACCAGGCCTTTATTCTGAACTTTGGACCTTCCTAGATAATATTTTTTCCTAAAAATTCTTCAAAAGTTAGTGAATATTTACATAAGAGTTTCAAAAAGAAAATAATAGTATAAGATTGGAGGAGTGAGCTGAGTTTAGACTTTTTTTAGGCTCACTTCAAGATTAAAATATAATTCTTGTGTTGAGTGCTTGCTTTTGATCAGTAGATCACTGTTATTGCATTGGTTAGTGGGGTTGTTATCTTGAAGGTTGCTCGATATAGTCCTTCAAGTGACTTCTTTTGATAAGATCTTTAATGGCGTCCTTGAGTGCCCAGCATTTTGACGTATTATGCCCCATCTCATTCTGATAGACACAAAACTTATCTTTGTTGTTCCTGAACTTGTTAGAAGTTCTTAGGGTTTTTGGCTTCCCAAAGTCTTCCCTATCCTTTTCTACTGCAAAGATCCTATATGGAGTATCTAATAGGATGCTGTAGCTGCTATGGCGACATTGATGCTAAGGTCACTTATTGTTAGGCTTCTTCATAGTCAGATAATTGGAGTGGTCACTTTAACCTTCACTGCTCCTCTTTTTATTTTGGATGGAGGTATTCATCTTGTCTTTCTGATCAGGCTTCTTGGAGCTGAAAGTTTCTTCCCACCTGATTTACTTGGCAGCTGATTCATAAAACTTAGCTAAATCTCTTACCGGGGATTTGTATATGCTTTTATATAACTTTCCATCCTTGCGAAATCCCGCAAAGATCACTGTCAAGATGCTTTCCTCTAAGGGATTTTCTATTGAATTGGCTTCGTATCTAAACTTGGTGATATAATCTTTTAGTGATTCATGCTTATGCTGAAAGACCATCATAAGGTGGCAAGGAGGTGCGAGCTGCCTTTTTAATGCTCAATAGTGGTTGATGAATTTTTGTTGACATTCTTCCCAACTATCAATGCTACGAGCTAGGAGACTTCTGAACCATGCTCGAGGTATGTCTCCTAGTATAGTTAGGAAGGCACGACATTTGACCAGAGGATTAGTTGTTTGAAGATCCATCTAGACATTGAATGCATTCAGGTGGTCATATGGATCAGTATCCCCATTATATGGTGAGATCGTGGGGATTTTAAATTTGTGAGGAAGAGTCTGCTTCTCCATCTCACTTGTGAATGGAGTCCTTTGTTCGTAATGTTTTTAGATATTTTGAGCTTGAAGACGCTCTTCTAATTATTTTACTTTCTAGAGCAGCTCTTCTACCACCAGATCTTGTGTCTCGGACCTCTGGCTAGAAGTTTGTGGGCTTTTTCTACCTCCTTGGTCACGAGAGTAGTGACCTAGGGTATTTCCCTGGTTGGACCTATTTGAGCTTTCAACTTGATATGAGCCCTCATGTTATGAGTCATCATGGTCTTTACGAGCTTGGCGGACCTTTAATCTCATCCGTGAGTGAGAGGAATGAGCTGAATTAGTAACTTGACGCAGTTGCCTGGTTGTAGTGACCTCGATATGCTTTCGTGCACCTGGGTTTGTGTTAGCACTTTAACCACCTTTCTCAGCTTTCTCACTGTGGTTCCTAGGGCTCTTTGGTTTTGGAGCAACGTTTGCATTTCATTAGTTTCTAGAGTAATGACAACAGGCTGATGATGGACCACGGGGGGCAAGTCGACATCGTTGCCTGCTATAGGTCTGGTGGAAATGCCTATTGCAGAAAGAATTGGTTCTCTTTGTCATTCCACTTGTTTTTTTGGCCAAGTAACTGGGTCATTTGAACTTCTACTGGTTTTTTCCCTAATCATCATAGCCAAATAGAAAATCTACCAAAACACAGATGAGGCCCTTCCTCTAATGCCAAAATATTGATGATAAAATTTGGCAGGCCTAAATCCAGTCAACCAAAATAGTTCTTGAAACACCTAAACTATATTCCAGTTTTGTAAGCAAGAGGTAGACGCAGAAAGCAAAGAAAAAAAAGGAAGAACAGGGGGAAGACATTGGGAGTTTTAACGTGGTTCAGCTAAAATCAAACAGTATTAGTCCTTACGTCCACGGATGATTTCATTTATTAGTGTAAATTGCAGAGTACAAGTGTTTGTTCATTTAGTCCCCTCGATACAATGGTTTAACCTTCTATTTATAGAGGCAGGGATTATAAATGTAATTTGACAAGTTATAAATCTATCTTTTCAACTGTATTGGGCAATAAATGCTAGATAACTTGCTATTGGTTTGCCAGGGGTTGATCTATCGGTTGGTCATGCAAGTGGGTCCCATACTTGGGTTTCTCTAATAAGTTCTTAGGAGATAGTTGAGGTAGCTAGCTTCGACTAGCGAGTTAGAGCTCATAGTGAGCTTGAACTACACCTTTGGCTTGGTCTTTTACTTCGAGCTCGTGATTAGTGACTTGGTGCCTAAGCTCAGTGACCTCAGCTTCTGGGCAAGCTAGGCTTCCTCCATCTGGACTTACTCATTAGGTTTTTGCTAGCCCATTTGTGTGGTTCCAAAAACACCCGTAACAAATGGTAACTTTATTATTAGGATTTTTAATTCTAATAAAAATTTCTTGTAAATTGTATGGTTCTATTTTTTCTTTATTTTTATTTTTGCTCAATTATTTCCTTAAGTTTTAATAAATATTATCTTTTAATTTCTTCATCTGTAATTTTTTCTATTATATCTATTAGAAGATATTTTGAAAAAACATTAATATTTGGGAAAGATTTTATATTTTTTGTAGTATTTTGAAGTGGCAATGTTGCAGAATATTTTCCTTTTTCAAGACTTTTTACGTAATAAACTTCTCCTAATCTTTTTTTCCTTACTTCTTTTTTATCTTTTGTTACTACAAATGGTCTGTCCTTTTGTTGAGTAAATAATGTTACTCCATTATTTTTCTTTTTGACTTGTTGGTAACTTTCTTTCTATTATTTGGTGTTTCAAAACTTAGATTAGAGTGACAAGTGACAACCTTTTGTTGAGAACTATTTTATATGTTTTCTTGAAAGTTTGAACTAATGTTTATGTAAGGTATACAAAGTTGGCAGCCTTTACTTTCTATCTTTTGTCCTTCTACTTTATCTTTTGTATTTTTTACTTGTTTTATGTTTCATATTTTTTCTTGAACAACTAATTTTCTCTTAAAGGGATAATATGTTTTTTTTAATTTTCGCAATAATTTTCAAGTCAATTGAAAAAGTATATATGTTGTTATTGTTTCTCTATATTTCTTATATAAAGATCCCTTAAATGTTTTCTATATTCTAAGGGAAATTTTAAAATATACATTCTCTTTTTTTCTATGTTTTCTTGAGCAAAATAATGGGTGTTTAGTAATTCATGATTTATTTTGAAATCTCTTTTTAACATATTGAGTTGATTTTGCATTTCGAATATGTTGGTGAAATGGGTTCCTGTGTTGAAGCATAATCTACTTTATATTAAGATTCTAGAATATTTCTATTATAATTTATCCCTTGTAGCTTTACTAATCTTTCATTTATTTCTTGTTCTATACTTTTTCTTGGATCTAAATCTAATGTTGAAAATGAATCTATTGAACTTCTGGGAGAATATTTTGAAGAAGTTAATCTTCTTGAAAAAGTAGTAGGTCTATATAGACTTGAAATTCTTTTGAATCTTAATGTTACATCTCCATAAGGGCTTTCTATTATTTGGTGGATTGTTGTGCTTTCTTATAATTTTTGAGGCATTATTTCTGATAAATCTCATTCTTCTATAAATGAAATTTGATCATGTTTTAGGAGTTTTGGTGTTAATATTGAAGAATTTTAAGTGTTAGCTTCTGTAAGTATGATTTCACCTTTCGGGGAAGCTTTTAGTGCTTTGATATTGACATTGGTTTTTAGAACTTTGTAATAAATTCTAAATATAATATCTACATATCTCGTTCCTTCTACCCAAGTTCTTTCTTTTGTTTTGATAATTAAACTTAAATTTTTTTTTATTTTTGGATCATTGAGGACTATTGTATAGTTTAGAAAGCAATTAAAGTATACCGGCCTATTATGAAGATTAGACTATAGGCAAGCTAATATTGAATTTTTGAAAGAGGTTGCTTTTGTATCTCTTAAAATTATTAATATTGGAGTATCTATTCCTAGCCTATGGAAGGGTTTTGCAGCTACTTGAGTTAATCTTATATGTAAATAATAATAATGTTTTTTATGTAGATTCGTCATTGGTTTTGATAAAAGAGATATTGTATCATAAGTTTTATCAATACTTAAGTTATGTTCACAAATTTTAACAATATAATCTTGAAAAGCATCAAAGGTTCCATTTTGATAAATTTGACTAGTGGGTATTCTAGGTATATTCTAATTAAGTATTTTTATTCTATGTTTGAAATAATTAATTCTTAACTATTTAATATATCTTGATTAACCTGCTCTAGGTTAGACTCTTGAGCAGAAGGTATTAGTTCCTTATTTTTGGAGGATAGTTTTCTAATTAAGTGTGCCATTATTACCTTTAATTATCTCTAATTACTAATGGTTTTAGTTTTTAACTTAGGGTTTTCTTAGATCTACCTGTACAAGACCACACCTATCTACGGGACCACCTAGACACGCCTTTTTGGCTTCACAAATAGCTAATTAACGTGGCTCTTAAGGCTCACAAATGTAGCAGACTAGTGCTGACCAATGCACGACTGGTATGTAAGAAACGCCTAAGTTTTGATCACTACCACAATAATTTTTTATAATCTATAGTAACTTTGACAAAAACCTAATCAGGCATCTATCTCTCCCTTCACAAGGCTTTGATACCAAGTGGGGTGGAGTTAGTGTCTGTCAGAGTTACCATAGATTATCAAAGATTACTGTGATAGTGGTCAAAACTTAGGATAATGAGAGGAAGGAGATGATTTTTTTTATCTTCTTTTCTGAGATTGCATAGAAAAAGTTTGAAAAGACATAATGATTTTAGATAAAATTTTTTGAAAGGATATTAATAGTGGGAGAAGATATTGGAGAACATAGGCATATTTGTCCGTAGTTTTGTAAACAATTATTTTTTGAAATATCATTTTCTTCGATATCAGAATCTTCTTAATTTTGATAAATTTGTTCTTCCTCTTCCTAAGATTCTTCTGACTCAGATGATGGATTAAGTAAAAGTTCTTGTAATTGTAGTTTTAATTTATCACTAACCTCTAAATTATTTTTTTTTGTTTCATTTTACAATTTCTACTATAATGATTAAATTGACCACATTTATAGCATACATTTGTTTCTTTACTTTTAAGATTTTTAGTGGGTTTCCTAGTTTCCTCATGATTATTTGGATCTTTATAACTAAATCTTTTTGAGGGTCTAGAATACATTTTACTGGTTTTAAGTTTTTTCTTTCTTTTTATTAAAGGAGCTTCTTATATAGTTTCATAATCATATTGTTGACAAAAAGGTTCCTAGTTCCTTTTCATTAATCCTATTCTCATTTTTAATTCTGGCTTTTAATTTTAGATTGGCACATAGGGCTAATCCTTCTTGATTTATAGTATTGATTAATTGTACATAAGTTAACTCTACTTAAGCAATATTTTCATTAAATTCTTATCTTAAATTATTTCTTACTTTTTCAACAAAATTGGTTTGGAAGTCCTACTATAAACTTTTCTTTCCAATAAGCCAAATTACAATTTGGTCTTATAAAAATTCTTGATAAAAATACATCTTTATACCATCTAAAGTCTATTAAAGTTGGGCATTTAAGATTGAATAGAGTTTCAAAGGCTCTATCTTGAATTTGAGATAACTTTCCTATAAATTGTTTGGTTATTACCTCTATTGATGTATTAACTATGTCAACTGTATTGATTACTCGATCATTTATAATTTCTGGTTTAACCTTTTGATAAAGTTGGGTTTTTTCATAATCTATTACATAATAATCCCACTATTCTTTTAATTGACCAAAGAAACCTATTATAATTTGGTTAGCAGTTTGAGTTTCATCATTTCCTTGAATTTTGTAAGTTGTTGCTGCCATAGTAATATTTTTTAGAGTATTGATAATTTCATATTTACTTTTCCTGTCTATATTCCATTCATGAGCCCTATGGCCATCATAAGAATTTTTCCAAAATTGATTCCTTTCTTTATATTGAATATCTGGAGGTGTATGTCTCGAATAATAATTTCTAGTATAATAGTTTTGATTTAATTTTTGTCCTTACTTTGAAGGGTGTCCTACATAGTTTCCATGCATTTTATTAATTAGTTGATCTTCTAGATATTGATTTTCTAATTGATCTATTTTTTTTTAAGTTTTTCCATTGTCTCTTAAGGAATTTTCATTAATAGTTAATTTATGTAGTTTTATATTAATTTCTTCTAATATTTATTCATTATCATTTGATTTTTTTAATTTTATTTTTTAATTCTTCCTTGGTCATTGAAAAAGGCTTAAAAATGGGTTGTTCTAACTTGGTTTTATTTCTAAAGTGATATATGATTTGTAATATTATTTATAGAATTTTCTACACTATTTAGTTACGTAGATATTGTGTGAAGAATTAAATTTGAATAATTGTTGTGATGTTAAATGAGATTTATGTTATCTTGACATTCTTTTTCAGGTGGTCCTATTTTAAATGGGGAAGTAATTATTAAGAATTCAGAGTGTGCTATTTTTATTTCTTATAAAGGGGAATGATTTCTTATAATTATCTTATTTAATGAAGTATGTTATTGTTGTTGTGATTTTTGAAGCATATTTAGAAAATTTTTATTATTTTTAGATGGTAACTCTTTTACATGTGTTGTAGAATTTTTTTTCCTTTTTCAAGACTTCTTACGAAGTAAACTTCTCTTAATCTTTCTTTTCTTACTTCTTTTTTGTCTTTTATTACTACAAGTTGTTTGTCCTCTTGTTGAATGAATAATGTTATTGCATCATTTTTCTTTTTGACCTGTTGGCAACTATTCTCTCTTTTATTTGATGTTTCAGAACTTAGATTAGAGTAACAAGTGGCAACTTTTTGTTGAGAACTATTTTACATGTTTTCTTGAAAGCTAGAATTAGTGTTTACTTAAGGTTTACAAAGTTGGCAGCCTTTACTTTCTATCTTTTGTGTTTTTTACATGTTTTATTTTTCTTATTTTTTCTTGAAAAACTAATTTTCTCTTAAAGGGATAATATTTTTTTTATTTTTGCATTAATTTTTAAGCCAATTAAAAAAGTATATATGTTGTTGTTGTTTCTCTATACTTTTTATATAAAGATCCCTTAAATGTTTTCTATATTCTAAGGGAAATTTTGAAATGTACCATTCTCTTTTTTCTATATTTTCTTAAGCAAAATAATGTAGTAATTCATGATTTATTTTGAAATCTCTTTCTAACATATTGAGTTGATTTTGTATTTCCGAATATGTTGGTGAAGTGAGTTCTTATGTTAGAGCATAATCTACTTTATATTGGTGCTCTTGAATATTTTTATTATAATTTATCCCTTGTTGTTTTACTAATCTTTTATTTATTTCTTGTTCTACACTTTTTCTTGGATCTAAATCTAATGTTGAAAATGAATCTATTGAACTTCTAGAAGAATATTTTGAAGAAGTTGATCTTCATGGAAGAGTATTAATTCTATATAAACTTGAAATTTTTTTGAATCTTAATGTTACATCTCTAGAAGGGCTTTCTATTATTTGATGATTGAATTTTTGAAAGAGGTTATTCTTGTATCTCTTAAAATTATTAATTTTGGTGTATCCATTCCTAGCCTATGGAAGGGTTTTGTAGCTATTGGAATTAATCCTATATGTAAATAATTATAATGTTTTTTATATGGATCCGTCATTGGTTTTGATAAAAGAGATATTGTATCATAAGTTTTATCAATACTTAAATTATGTTCACAAGTTTTAACAATATAATCTTGAAAAGCAACAAAGGTTTCTTTTTGATAAATTTGACTGGTGGGTATTCTAGGTATATTCCAATTGCATATTTTTTGTTCTATGTTTGAAATAATTAATTCTTGACTATTTATTATATCTTGATTAATCTATTACGGGCTTAACTCTTGATTAGAAGGTATTAGTTCCTTGTTTTTGGAGGATAATTTTCTAATTAAGTGTGCCATTATTACTTTGAATTATCTCTAATTACTAATGGTTTTGGTTTTCTACTCAGGGTTTTCCTAGATCTGTCTGTACGGGACTAGACCTATCTTCAGGACCACCTAACACCATGGGATCACCTAAACACACCCTCTTAGTTTCATAAATGGCTGACCAATGTGGCTCTTAAAGCTCACTAACATAGCATACCAGTGCTGACCAACACACAATTAGTATGTAGGAAACGCTTAAGTTTTGACCACTACCATAATAATCTTTAATAATCTACAGTAACTTTGATAGACACCTAATCAGGCACCTATCTTTCTCCTCACAAGGCTCTGATACCAAATGGGGTAGAGTTGCTCAAGGAGCTTTGGATCAATATCTTGATTATGGAAAATAAAGCACACATGTTGAAAATAGTTAAAAATAATGCATATTTATTGAAAATAGTTAAGCATGGTGACGACATAGTAATGGAAACCATGATATAAATTTAAAGTAGAAATAGCATAACAGGTTGAAAAACTCATAGAATATTATTGATGCTTGAGCTTTTATACAAGATTTAGAAAATTAAAAATTTTGAGAGAAAGGGAGATATGGTTACAAAAGGTATGGCTATTACAAGGCTTTTGGATATTATAAAGTTTTAGAGGTGAGAATTGGTCGTGTCTTATATCCTGAAGTAAGCTTCCTTTTATAGGCTTTTTGAACTTCCTTGGACTTGAAACATTTTTTTTTTCAATTAAGTTTCGGACTTCAAACTTTTCTTGAATCTAATTTTGAACTTGAAATTTTATTGAATTTGCTTGACATTCGGACTTGTCCACAGTCTTGGATACTATTCTAGATATGGCTGAATTTAAAGAATCTTGAAAATCTTGGAAAGTTGTTAGAAAGTTTGACAGTTGCTTTAATAATGAATTCTATCTTTAGATTTGAAATAAATATTAAATTGAATTTTGGATGAGCGAATCGACTAAAAAAATTGTCTGATGCTTCAACTATTGATCTTGAATTATTCAAATTGACTAAGGTTTATGCCATAGTAGTCATCTTCATTATCTTGAAATTGAAATGCTGATTGAACTTCATCATGGTGAGAGTTTTCTTCTTCTTCATCGCTATCTATTTCAGATAATGTTTCTAAGAGCTTTTTTTTTTTAATTCTTGTTTTGAAGAGGTTCTTGCTATTTGAGCTGAGAATTTGCTTTTTGAAATTAAAAAGTTACTGAAATGGGGTGATATGGCTCCTATTTAAGGATTAATTTTGAAGTATTGTAGGACTGCTGAGGAATCAACAAATTCAATTTTAAACTTATGTCATCATTTGATTTTGAATTCTCTGGCTAAACTTAATGGACATGGATTAGGATATTTTTTTGTTATAAGTATAGTCCCAACAAAGGATTCATGTGATTTTGAAATTTACACAAAAGAATAATTTGTCAATACTTTGATTAATTTTTAAGGAAAATAAATTGAAACTTTCTTAAATTTTTACATCAAAGATGTAAGGAATTGGTCCACAAATCTTGAACCATTCTGAAAACTAACCTACTAAAGTTTTTAAACATGTTGAAGAAAATTAAATAAACCAAGAATGATTGTAATTATTATAATACAATATATTGAACCAAGCTTGTTTATAATCTTCATAATTAAAAGTTTCTGGTTGAAAGTAAACTTGAAATCTTTTGTGGGTAAAAGGAGATGATAATTTTCAATCATGATGAGAAAGAATTTGAATAATTCTAATTTTTGAAAAAGCTATTTTATTGGGATCTATTGGATCAGTTTTATGTTCTAATTCTATTGATCCAGTTTGCAATAGAACTAGCTCATAAAATTCTCTTCATTTTATGAAATCATTTGGAATGTAATTCTAGTTTTTTGGTAATATTTTTTGAGTAGTCTCTCTAGATGATGAACCTTTTGAAAATCTTCTACAACAAATACTGGAATTTTGATTTCTTTGATAGCATATCTTTGATTTTGAATGTATTCTATTCTTGAGGAAGAAAAAAGGAGTAGAAGGACTGGCTAAAGAGATGGCTGCCTTAAGATAGTTTCTAGGAGGCATTGGTATTGATCTCAGGGTGACAAATCTATTTTAAGTAGGTAAAATAGTAGATCCTATTGAAAGTCTAATTATTGAAGTATTGGAAGAAGTTATTGAAGTGGGTGGTTTCATAGCATAGTCTACTATGGTTTTCTTAGGAGAAGGAGAGGAAGGAGATGATTTCTTCATCTTTTTTTTTTGAAATTGCAGAATGCAAAATGTTGTTTTGAGAACTTATGTAAGATATGTACATGTATATAGAAAAAGTTTGAAAAGACATAATAATTTTAGATAAATTTTTTTGAAAGGATATTGATAGTAGGAGAAGATGCTGGAAATCATAGGCATATTTCCCTGCAATTTGTAAACAATTATTTTTTGAAATGTCATTTTCTTTAATATCAGAATTTTCTTGATTTTGATAAATTAACCTTATTTTTCAAAAGAACGAGATAAAGTTATTGCTTTGCCACAGAAGTTTTTCATTCAAATTATAATAAATATTTGATTATTCTACTAGTTGTTATAAATAATTATAATTTAGTAATTATGAGAATTATTAAAGTCAAATTCAAATAGTAATAACAATGATAAACAATAAAATAATCTATATATTTAAAGGAAGAACTTTACAAACACACAAGGAATTAAAATTATGGAAAAATCCTTTAGAAAATAACTATTGATGCATGATTGCATTTAGTTTGACGTGAAAAGTAAATAAATATCTAAAATTAGATGAAGCAAAATCAGTAATTTATACATAAATTTACGAAAAATGTTAGGATAATTTAATGTTTTCATTTTTGAAATATATATACTAACTTTTTTTTTATTTCTATCATTTAAATATAATTTTTCTCAATCTCATTATTTAATGTTTTAATTTAAAGTAATTGGATCATATTATTAATCAACATATTAAATTAACAATAAAAGGCTGACACTGTTAAAAGGAATTTCCATCTTGATATTAAATGTTGACATGGAAAAAATGTAAACTTAAAAAATATATAAATTCATTAATATATAAAAAAAGATACTATTTTATTTTAATCAAATAAGAATATAAAAAAAGATAAAAAAAAAAGAAGACAACATTGTTTTTTTCTCTTGTCAATACAACATAGTCAAGGTTCCGTTGATTTCCTGCTTCCATTTTATGAATATAAAAAAGAATTTCAGAATCTCAACTTTTTATCTGAAAAGATATATTAAATCCTATTAAAGGTTGAAGAAAGCTCAATCAATAAATTGAAAATCTATTATTTATTCTCATATCCGTATTCATTGTTAGTTCTTCTTCACACTCTTAATATTATTATTATTATTTTATGATTTTCTACGTAGTCTAATGCTTTTAAAACAAAAAATGTGATTTATTATAGGAAAAATAGCTATTGATTTTATTTATATTAAGGAATTATTTTAATTCATATATAAGTGTTTAAATTAATGTTCCATAAGTTTAAGGACAATAAAGTTTATCAAGTCCAATAATTTTATTATCTGAATAATCTAGAAATTATTTCATTTGAATTAAAGTTTTATTTTAAGTGAAATCTTTTATTTTCTATGTTTTTTTAATGGTGAAATAATAATTCTATTAAGTCATTTTAGCTTTTTCATAACTGATATAATAAGTTGAGTAATTATGTAGTTTAATTGACTTTGATTAAAATATTAGATAACAAAATAAAAATGAATTTCAACTTTTTATCTGAAAGATGCATATAAATTCTATTGAAGGTAGAAGAAAGCTCAATCAACAAATTGAAGATCTATTGTTTATTCTCATGTCCATGTTCATTGTTAGTCATTCTTCAAACTCTTAATATTGTTATTATTTTATGATTTTCAATATAGTCTAATGCTTTTGAAACAAAAAGTATGATTTATTATAGGAAAAATATCTGTTGAATTTATTTATATTAAGGGTTTTTTTAATTCATATGTATTTGTTTAATTTAATGTTTGGTAAGTTTAAGGACAATAAAGTTTATTAATCCAATAATTTTGTTATTTGGATAATCTAGAAAATCATTTCATTTAAATTAAATTTTGTCTTAAATTGTTGATGGTTGATTTTGATGATCGGTCAACCAAGAGTTCTGAAATCCGGACTGCTGTGAAAGGCATAAAGAAGCAAGAAAATAGCAAGAGAAAGAGAAAGGAAGAACAAGGTGAACATAGAAGGCTTTTAACGTAGTTCGGCTAAAAGTAGTGTGACCCTTATGTCCACAATGATTGTATATTGCTTCTGTACAATTATTTTATTGTTCAGACTAGCAAAACAAGAATACATGTGCTCTCTCATTATTTTGACAGAGTTTCTGCATAAGTTTTTAACTTACCCTTATTACAATAATTTAATTTCCTATTTATAGAATTAAAGAGGGTTACAAGTGTAATTTGATAAATTGTCAATATGTCTACTTAGCCGTATGGGTAATAAATGATGGACGGGCGATAAATGTTAGGCAAATCACTATTGAACTATTGGTGGCTGATATGTCAATTTTGGTGGCTAACTTGTTGGTTAGGGATATGTGCATCTAGGTGTTAACTGGTCTTCAAAATTCCATACTCATCCCTGAGGGAGCTCACTCGGTGGCCTGAGCTCATCTTGTGACCTGAGCTCATGCTGGGCCAGCTGCTTGCAAGTCTAACGACCTTACTTCGGAGGGTATTAGGCCCTTTCCTGTCAGAACGATCCATTGGGCCTTTTCAGCCCATTCCATCTTGGTCTAGATACACCCACAACATAAGCCCCCAACTCTCAGTTCGTTTTACGGACTAGGAGTTGTTTGCTGGGAAAGTCTTCTCTTGCAGTCTGTAGTGTTGTCAAATCTACACATTCAGTCTTGTAATGTTGTTATTTCAGGCTTTAATCTTTCATTTCATTTATGCCAAGCCATACTTCCTACTATATATGTTTTATAGTTGTTGGTGTGGCAACCTTATTCTATCTGAATCATTAGACCAAGAACAGTCAAATATCCTCTGAATTCTTTGGCGAAGCCATGTTGGTCTATTTAAAGTGTAAAGACTTTCTTCCTTCTTCACCAAAAGACTAGATAGGTGCATTAGCCGAGCCCCCATGTTTCTAGTGACTTGGACCTTTGGTGGAGTTCTTCAAGGCATGTTTGGCTTGCTGTGACATTCCCTTTTTGAGGATTTTAGGAAATTTTGTTATAGAGGAACCTCATAGACAATTCCTCTTTGAGAATCCTGAGAAATTTTGTTATATGCCCTTATAGCTTCCTTTAGGCGACGTTGAATAATGCAACTATTTCACCCTTATTCTTTGGTTTCCTTGCGTGGCGAGTTAATCGTTTGGTTTCTCTAAGCTCCTAGGAGTTGCAAGGCTGAAGGGGGAGCTTCTAGCTTGGGAGGAGGATAAGAAAAAGGAGATAGAACTGTCTAGCTTGCTTGTGGTTGGCTCTAAAAGGCCAGTTCCTCCTACTTATTACAGCTATAGGCTTACTCTGTTTTTTGTACTTTAAATCTTCTTGTGTAAACTCACCTCGTTGAATGAGGTTTTTAATGAAAAGTCTGCTCTTTATTTTTTTAAGCGTGTCATGTTGAATACTTCATTTACAGCAAAAAAATAGCATGCAAACTCTTCATGAGTGAATTACTTTAGGCCGCATGAAAGCTGTAACCATTAAGTGATGCGAGAGCCGTGAGTTATTGGTCGCATATAAGTTACGCTTTTAAGTGCTTATATCACACTTGGTTAATATCAGTTTGAATGCTTAGCAAGCGAGTAGGTGTGCTTGGATTGGCTTGATATCATGTGGTTGGTGAGCGATTAGGTGCACCCAGGCTAAGACGAGTGCTTAGTGGGAGATTAGGTGTGCCAGAGCTAAGATGAAAGCTCTGTGGGTGATTAGGTATGTTTAAGCTAAGATAAGAGCTATGGGCAATTAGGTGTGCCTGAACTAAGACGAGGTCAAGTTCTTAGTGGACGATTAGGTGTGCCCAAGTCGAGATGAGTGCTCAGTGGGTGATTAGATGTGCCCAATCTGAGACAAGGTCACATACTCGATGGGCGATTAGATACACCCAGGTCGAGACAAGTGCTCAGTGGGTGATTAGGTATGCCTAAGCTAAGACAAGAGCTCTGGGGATAATTAGATGTGCCTGAGTTGAGATGAGGTTATGTGCTTGGTAGGTGATTAGGTGTACCTGAGCTAAGATGAGGTTGCACGCTCGGTGGATGATTAGGTGCGTCCAGGCTGAGATGAGTGCTCAATGAGCGATCAGGTGCACTTAAGTTAAGATGAGGTCGCATGCTTGGTGGGCAATTAGGTACACCCAAGCCGAGACGAGAGCTCTAAGTGATTAGGTGCACCGAGTTGAGACAAGAGCTATGGGTAATTAGGTGCACCCAAGCGGAGATGAAGTCATGTGCTTAGTGGGTAATTAGGTGCACCCAAGCTAATATGAGTGCTCAGTGGGTGATTAGATGTACTCGAGCTAAGATGAGAGCTCTATAGGTGATTAGGTGTGCCCAAGCTGAGATGAGGTCACATGCTCGATGGATGATTAGGTGCACCTATGCCGAGATGGAAGCTTTGTGTGTGATTAGGTGCACCCAAACTTGCATGAGAAGTAGGTCGCATGAGAGTTGCACCTTTAAATAAGTTGGTTGTTGTGTAGCTAAAGTTCGTTGCCTGCGATTTGCGATTTGGTAGGTCGTTCAACATGCTTCTCATTTATTTGTGACTTTTTAATTTTCGTAAGCAGTGCAATGATTACTATATCCAGTAAACATTTCTCCAGGCTGATGAGGACTTAATGTTGGCATACACTAAGTTGTTAGATCGTGGGTATTGGAAGGGTTCACAGATCCAATGCTTAGGATATGTGCATGGGCGGACCCACGTTGAGCCTAGTGGGGGCTTATGCCCCCACTCAATTTTTTCAAAAATATATTATAATACTAATTTTTTTTTGTTGATAAATTGGCTAAATTGAAAATTCAACAGGGACTAAATTAAAAAAAGTCTTTAAAAATGGGCCTTAGTGAAAGGAGTAGAAAATTTAGGGGTCAAATTACAAATTTCCCTATTTTAGACCTGAGCCATCCCCCACTGGCCCAGGACCCTACGTCCGCCCCTGGCTATGTGTTACTATTTCCAGTAAACATTTCTCCAGGCTGGTGAGGACTTAATGTTGGCATACACTAAGCTGTTAGATCATGGGTATTGGAAGGGTTCACAGATCCAATGCTTAGGCTGTGTGTGATATAAAACGGAAAAACTCTTTTGCCCTTTTCATTAATTATTTAAAATTTGGGGCTTATAGACTCTTCATTTCCATTATCTCTATCAGTTCTGTGACCGTTTACTACCTTCTATCGCCTTCTATAGCATTCCAACTTATGAGGCTCGTAGCTTAAGTTTCGATCGCCAAAAACTAGCATTACTCATGCTCCGGACCTCTTTCTCCATTTAGCACGGTAAGTTTCTTTCTTTGGCTTGTGGTTTCCGAGTTTCTGTTTAGAGGTCTTTGTGAGTTTGTTTATTACTAAAAAGATTTGGGATGTTGGTTGAGCTTCTTTGCCTATGTCTTTCCTTTCATTTTGTCCGATTTGTTCGATCAGACTATCAGTAGGCAGGTATGTTGTTTAAGTTTTCCACTAGTTTTCTAGGCTTTAGCAGCCCAATAGTTGTTAAAGTTTGGATCCTAGTGACCCGGGGCGTATACGAACTTTCACATAGGACTGTGATTAGGAGAATTTTTTGAGAACAAGGGTCAGTTTGCTTTTAATGACCTGATCATTCCTTTTTTCTTTATGTAGACGTCTCCACCTTATAGTTGCCACCATCACTTAATAGTAATAGAAGACACCGAGTCTTCCAGAGGGAGCAGGGAGCTACTTTGTCTTGCAGGAAAAGTGACCTCCCAAAGCAGTGAGGTCGCTGAAAGGATAGCCTAAGGATATCACTTCCCGAAGGGTTGTCGTGTCCTGGCACCTTTTCGTAATAATCATATTGCTCACTCCCTTCAAAGTTCATAGCTATTAATATTTAACATCTCGATGCTAGATTTAGGTTTCCGGTTCCCCCTATGTAATTAATTTTCTGAACAAAATTAGAATTGCCCCTTTTTAGCTTACTCCAAATTTGTATTCCAGTCTGACTTTTTTAGCACTCATCTATCTAAAGAATGGCCTTGCACCCCCTTCAACAAGAGTCCTTTCCAACCTCTATAGTATCAATAACATTAGACCACAAGAAAGGATCTATTATCTCTCATCCCATCCATCTAAGTATAAGAAAATTCTCCCTTAAGGGAATGCTAAGGGAAAATCCAATGTAGAAAGTTATAAGACCCGCTGGTTTTATGTTTTTTGTCCTTCTTTAAGTCATCTTCACAACTTTTCATTTGTGTTAAGTCCTAGTAAGTAGTCTAGAAGGATGTAGGTCAGCCTTGGCACTTATTTTTTGTTTGAAATTTGAGTTTTCTGTTGTGTCTTTGCAGATAGAGCTCGGAAAGAGAGACCGGATATAAGGGTGATAGAGATCGAGGTGCCTGACCATTTTGTTGCTTCTGGAGATTTTTAGAATGACCTCAAGTTTGATGAAGAACTTCTGCGGACACACAAGCTCTCCTCTACTCTCGATGCTGAGCTTCTTAATAGCTCGCTAGATATTGGATCCTATGGGGTTAGAGAGGTTGCTCTAGTGGATTTCAGAGAGCACAGTGATATAGGGAGACTCGAACTCACCAAACCTCCCCTTTCAGCTAGGTCAAGGCCTGACACTACTCCAACATTTGCTTTGGTTAATCGTCCTTCCTCCTCAGTAGCTACAGAGGAAATCTTGCTGGCACCGATCCCTATTTCACAATTAGGATCGTTTGAAGTCACGAGAGAGCCAATGAAGTCTCCTGACTGTGGGAAGAAAACCTTTGACAAGCCTCCTTCCAAGAAGCAGAGAACGGATAAAGGGAAGGAGATCACAGTTAGTTCAGAGGAGGAGTCCAAGGACACACCACAGAACCTACCAGAAAATCTAGGCCCTAAGACACTGATATACTATGATTTTCTTCATAGACATGTGGATTGGGTTTTGGGGACTCACATAAAGGCATTGGAGCATGAGAAGATTCATGGCAACGCCTTAGCGAGCATAATAGTTCACCATTGTTTGCTAGTCGGTATCATTCATCACTTTTCTCTTTTCTTTCTCCTCTATTTTAGTCCTTGATAACTGACTTTGACCATTTCAGTCCTTTCAGGGCATATTGGAGCCAATAAAGTTAAGTGACGAGATCATGATCTGGGAAGAGGAGTGGGGGAAGCCCGAGAGTGATTTGGCTAGTCTGACTATGGAAGTGATGGAGCTGAGAAAGAGACTGGAACGTGCTGAGGCCTAATTATGGGGTGTCAAGGCTGCAAAAAGGGAGGCCGAGGACATGTTGCTTTGTGAGACGACCAGCTTAGTCTCGAGGCTTTGTAAAGTGACTAAGGATCTAAAGTAGTCCAAAAGCAAATTGGAAGGGACAACAAAGCAGGCTGAGGTCGCAGAGAAGAGGGAAGAGGCTACCAAGGAGAGAGTAGTTCGCACTAATGACAAAGCCACTTGAGTTGAAAATAGGGCTGCATGAGCTAAGGAGGAGGTTGATCGAGTCAGAAAAGAGATCACTGCCATGGTTATGTAGGCTAAAGATGCAGTGATCTTAAACACCACTGACAACTTTCTGTTTACCTTGTAGCAAAGGCATCCAGACATGAATTTCATGTTCTTTGGCGGAGACGTTAGAGCTATTATTCAGCACTTCATAGAGAACACAAATTCAACTTTGACTTTGAGTGTAGGAGTTAGTGGTGGAGGTCTTCCTACTCAGAATGATGCTTAGGTCGAGGGTAGCTCATTGGTCGAAGAAAAAGCCTCAGTTAAAGCTGACCAGATGATAGAGAACTCACCTGCACCCCTTGTTGACCTTTCTGCTCGTCAGGACCCTCCTATGCCCCTGACCTCCTCGTAGATTGTATTTCTACAACTTAGCCTTAGGCTTTTGCCAGTTTCATTATTAAGTATTCTAAACATACATGGACTAGATTGCTTATTTGTAATGAAGATTATTCCTTTGATGAATCCACCCAAACTATTTTCTTTGAAATGCATGTTTAACTTTGTTCATTGTGAATGATTAATTTCCTAAGCTTTTGTCGAGTCATAATACTTGAATATTCTACCAATGAATCATGGCTTTGTGTTCAAATACTAGATTAATAAGTGCTGGCCTTTATAGCTCCAAAGATATTTGGCTGAGTTAGTGGCTTGAATGTGGTTTAAATGAGTTTTGGTCAAACTATTCTGAGGCAGTTTGCCTTAAGAGTAGCGTTCTGAAGATATATTGAAGAGTTTATATAGAATAGGAGAACTTTAGGAATTTTTATTGAGATTTGAATAATAACACAAAATTACAAACCTGAGTTTCAAACTTATTGATAATATGGCTGAAGGTATTCGGCATTCCATGCTCGAGGGATTTCTACCACTTCTACATTTGTCAAGTGATATGCTCTGTTACCCAAATTCTCTTTCATTATGTATGGGCTTTCCCAGTTTGGACCCAATGTCCCTTTGCTAGGTTTGTAAGCTCTTGGTAAGATAAGGCACAATATGAGATTGCCAGCTCTATAGGTTCGAGCTCAGACCTTTCGGTTATAGTATTTCATAACTCGCTGTTGATAAGTCACGATTCTACAGTAAGCCACATCCCTTGCTTCTTCAACAAGGTCAAGATTTGTAGCAAGTAGTTGATTATTATCCTCCAGATTGAAAGTGGCCCTACGATGTGAAGTTACTTCGACTTCCACTGGTATCATTGTAAGATCTCTACTAACTCTATAATTATCTAATTCATTTACTAGGGAAAAGGATCCAACATAAGAAAATACTTACTCTAAAATTTGGAGTGTTATAAATTTACCATTTAGTTCTGGTTCAATTTTCCTCCAAGTTTTTCCCATAAAAACTTCAAGTTAGCATACTAGTCCCTAAGC